>JACEGR010004015.1:0-94278 GCA_014170235.1 Listronotus bonariensis | reverse complement strand
ATGGATTTTGTTAAATCACGATTACTGGATGAAAAAATAAAAATCAAATCAAAATTAGGGGGTAGTAGAAATGAATTATCATTTAAAGCAGCACAGTTCTCTTGTTACCAGTGTGGCGAACCCGGTCACAAAATGTCTGAGTGTAGGCAAAGAAGATCAAGAGGAAATATGAAAAATCAAAGAGGTTATAGAGGACAATTTCAAAGAGGGTCAAGTTTCAAATCAAGAGGTGGTTATAATAATGTTGAAAATCAGAACAGTGGACAAAGCAAATTACAGGTCCACAATGCCAATGAAATAGCTTTTATTGCATTAAGTAGTGTGACACCGAGTGATATGACAAATTTCATTTTGGATTCAGGATGCACGGAACATATGGTAAAAGGTGAAATGGAAAGATATATGACAGACATTCAAGAAATCGAGATGGTGAAAATAGGAACTTCTAAAAATGACCAGATATTATACGCAAATAAGCAAGGAGTATTGAAAGGTATATGTCAAGGCAAAGAAATAATGATTGAGGCACTTATTGTTGAAGGTATGACCCATAATTTAATCTCTGTTTCAAAACTAATCCAAAAAGACTTTAAAATAACATTTTCTTGTAATAAAGCTGGTCAAAAGCAAGCTATTTTATGTAAAAATGAGTTTACATTTTGTTGTGATTGTTTTAATAACTTATTCTGTTTAAGTATAGATATAAAAAACAAAAGTAAAAATTTTTGTACTTATATTGATAAAAATGCTATGATAAATGAAGTTGTTAATAATATTGATAAAGATTTATGGCATAGAAGGTTAGGGCATATAAACAGAAATAGTTTAAGGCAACTAAATTTACCATTTAATAAGGATATTTGTAAAATTTGTATTGAGGGTAAATGTACTCGTAAACCATTTTATAAATGTAATAAGACTACCACTAAGATAGGTCAGTTGATACATTCGGATATAGCAGGTCCGATAGTGACACCTACGCCAGAAGGTTATAAATATTTTCAGATTTTAATTGACGATTATTCACATTTTGTAGTAGTAAAGTTAATGAAAAATAAAAATGAAGGGGAGCAAAATCTAATTGAATTTATAAATTTAATTAAAAATCAACATGATCTAAACACACAACAAGTCAGAGTAGATAATGGTGGTGAGTTTGTTTCAAATTATTTTAAAAATTTTGCAGAAATAAAGGTATTGAGCTGCAGTACACAATGCCATATACTCCACAAGAAAATGGGGTATCGGAGAGAATGAATAGAACTTTACTTGATAAAGTAACAACAAAATTTGCTAAAACTAATTTACCAAGAGAATTTTGGGGAGAGACAATTTTGTGTTCGGCTTATGAAATAAATAGGTCACCAACAGAAGACTACTTAGCTGGGGCAAATTTACCATTGTATTAGTCATTGTAAATTTCTTTATTTTCTCTTCTCTTGCTATACTAATTACATGCCTCCTGGGCCCATAACCTGTTACGGATACTACTTTATTGATAGCAAAACTCAACTTTATTATTTATACTTTATTTTAATAATAAACTCATTACAAACTTCTGTTACTAACTAACTTTTTGCATACTCATGCTAACTCATACTTATTTTTTTAACCCATATTTTCTTTTTCTTACTTTTAACATAATCTAACTACTTAGCCTATTTTTGGCGACTAACCTTAACAGAGTTCACCTAAGACCTTGTATTGTTTTCAGTTTAAACCTAAAACGCAACCCTGTATAGAATACCTAAAAACTAAATTGCAACTTATGTATTATCCCTTTTTTAGAATAAGTATTTTAATCATAAACTTAAGACAAATTCAACTAAGACCTTGTATTGTTTTCAGTTTTAACCTAAAAAGCAACCCTGTATAGAAAACCTAAAACTAAATTGCAACTTATGTAGTACTCCTTTTTTAGAATAGGTATTTTAATCATAAACTTAAGATGAGTTCAACTAAGACCTTGTATTGTTTTTAGTTTAAACCTAAAAAGCAACCCTGTATAGAAAACCTAAAAACATACCCTTCTGAGTAAATCTATTTCTAATGACTTAATAAAATTAAAAACACATCAGCTAAAGATCCGATATTGTTCAAATATTTATCAAGCCCCTGTATGGGTAGGGTTTTAAGATCGCTCTGTATAATTGAGTATTCAAATTTTTACTTACCGTTATTTAAAAAATCAGGTACACGTACACAAGATGCGAAATTGGTTCAATTGTCAGAAACAATAATGTTTTTCACTCCAAAATTCAGCATATATATATATACAACTTTTATCGCAATACATAATTTTTAAAATCATAACATTTTTATTTCCCATGCTATTTTTGAAAATAAGGAAGTCAGAAAACCGCAGTATTATTGTATTTTGAAAAATAAGGAAGTCAGATAAAATTATTATTGTATTTCGAAAAATATTTGTGTTCATATTTTTTGAAAAATAAGAATTTATGTAAATCGTAGGAATTTTTGTACGAGGTTTATTATTTTCGAAGTAAGGGTTGCTACCCTTACAAATATGTTTTCCTAAGTCCTGATTTTAAAAGAAAATTGTATGTACGGAAATATTTTTAAAATTGACCTTCACACGGAGCCAGACTTTCTAGCGTGATTGTCCCATTTCAGGGTGCGGTGTAAATACATTTTAGGTTCTCACAAAATTTGAATAATACCTATAAACTGATCTATTTAAGTATGACACTACGCTCTCAGCTATTATTTTCAAAATTAGGGTTGATACCTTACAAATATATGTTTTCCTAAAGTTCTAATCTCGATTTAATCAAAAATATTTATTTTTAAATTCGATAATATGAACTCGCTTTACATCGAGCCTGAAAGTCTTTAAATTCAAAAATATTTACCTAGCGTTAAGATTTTTACAGAGCTTGTAAAAATAATATTTCTACACTAAATTAATTACAAACTTTTATGAGATTTGTTCAAATATTTTCTAGATTTTATGATTTGACCCTGATTTCAGTATATTTTTCTAATAACCTTAAATTCCAAAGGGCAATATTTTAAGACAGATACAGAGTTTTACATTTTTTATGATTAAATTGATATGTAATATATCTACAAGTAAATAGGTTACTTACCAAATACTTTTACTATCACAAATATGTCAAAAATTTCACAAGTTCTCACTGCAATAACAAAGTTCAGAAGCAAATGTATCACCTGTGTTTTAATCAAATTTTGTTTTGCAAAATGACTTATACTCCTTTATCAATAGTTGTGGTTATGTGTGTGTGTACATGAGAAACAAACAACCTTATGTTTTTTTCTATACATTATTAAGTTTTAATATACCGTTTGTCCCAATAAATTGTAAGTTATACAGAGTGTTATGGCAAACATTATTAGGGTTTTAATATACCGGCTGTCCTAATAATTTATTATACCATTTATCCCAATAAATTACACGTTATACAGAGTTTTATGGCAAATATTATTAGTTTTAATATACCGGTTGTCCCAATAAATTGCAAATTATACAGAGTGTTATGACAAATATTATTAGTTTTAATATACCGGTTGTCCCAATAAATTGCAAGTTATACAGAGTGTTATGACAAATATTATTAGTATTTAATATACCGGCTGTCCCAATAAATTGCAAGTTATACAGAGTGTTATGGGAAATATTATTAGTTTTAATATACAGGTAGTCCCCAATAAATTGTAAGTTATACAGAGTGTTATGGCAAATATTATTAGTATTTAATATACAGGTTATCCAAATAAATTATTTTAAATTTTAAGTTATACAGAGTGTTATAGCAAATATTATTAGGTTTTAATATACAGGCTGTCCCAATAAATTGCAAGTTATACAGAGTGCTATGGCAAATATTATTAGTTTTAATATACAGGTAGTCCCCTATAAATTGTAAGTTATACAGACTGTTATGGCAAATATTATTAGTATTTAATATACAGGTTGTCCCAATAAATTATTTTAGATTGTAAGTTATACAAAGTGTTATGGCAAATATTATTAGGTTTTAATATACCTTTGTACACTACTCAAAAGAATTATTGCATATGCTCGATTAATTTTTAATCGCCCGGTATGATGTGCTGTTGAAAGGGTTTAGTAAAATTTGTGATTATAAAATATTAGAAATGGGTAAGGGTATAAATTATTCACAAATGAGATTTCTCCCTTTTTGTTAGAGTTATTTAGTGGAATAGCCAGAATAAAAGAAAGTTTATAAAGTACTAAAGATTACATATATTTATGTAGAAACATAAAAGATTTTTTACTTTCTAGAAGAATAATAAAATGACAGACAACAACTTAATGGCTAATGACGGAATTAGGAAGTGGCTAATGTTAGGTATAACGGACTTATACATCCTAACACGCATCCTCAATTTACAAATTTTAAAAGGAATTTGTACATTGATAAACCAGTTTTATATAACATTAGCGAACTAAAAACTTACATTTAAACTTTTAACATTTTGATAGATGATTTTCTTTACATAAAGCTTTTGTCATGATATCAGCAATATTATTTTCGGTGTTAACCTATTCTACATTTAAAACCTTTTTCGACAACAAATCTTTAATGAAATGTTCTTTAATGTCAATATGTTTCCCGCGTTTAGAATTTTCGTAACTTTTTGTCATCGAAATCGCACTTATATTGTCCATCTTTAATGTTACACTATTAATATCACGAAATTCCGAAATTACACCCTTTAAGTTCACTAATTCTTGTGCTGAAGTTGAACCCGCGACATATTCTGCCTCAGCAGTAGACAACGCCACACAAGTTTGTTTCTTAGAAAACCAGCTTACTGGATTTCCAGCATAAAATATTATAGAGCCGCTTGTACTTTTTCTATCAGTTTTGTCCCCGGCCTAATCTGCATCAGAGAATGCTACTAATTCTTCTGTACCTTTGGTGTATGTTAAACCAATATCTATAGTATTTTTCAAATACCTCAAAATTCTTTTGCCTGCAGTCCATAAAGTATTGGTTGGTTTGTCTAAAAATCGACTAAGATAGGACACTGCATACAGAATATCTGGTCTTGTTGTGCATGCCAAATACATCAGTGAACCAATCAATTTTCTCTATGGAACATCAATAATTTGGTCAGATATTTCGGCTTGAAATCATGTTATCATTGGTGTGGATACTCCTTTACAATCAGTCATTCCAAAATCTTTTAAAATTTTCTCAATGTACCTTCTTTGAGTGATACTTATGTTTTGAGGAGTTCTAGATATTTCCATTCCAATTAATCTCTTAATTTCACCCAAATCTTTGGCATTAAGTTTGTGTATTAAACTTTCAATCACATTTTGTACTTTATCTTTGTCTCCTGTTATAATTAAGTCATCAACAAATACTATAAGCTATATTTTTTTTTGCTTATAAAGACAGAAATTATACTGAGACCTTTCAAAGTTTAGATCATTCATTATTTCACTAAATCTATTGTCTCAACATTTTGGACTCTCTTTAAGTCCATACAAAGCACGGTTAAGTTTTAAAACTTTATTTTTGCTTTCATTTATTCCATCTGGAATTTTAATGTATACTTTAGATTCAAGTTTTCCATTCAGGAAAGCACTTGGAATATCTAATTGGCTTATATTCCAATTCTGTAGTAAAGCATGCACTAGAAATGCTCTTATTGTAGACAATCTGGCAACAGGTGCATACATCGGAGTAAAATCATCCTCCTCATGAATCTAAAAACCTTTGGCTACTAATCGAGCCTTCTTAGTACCATCTTCTTTTGTTCGAAACACCCATCTGGTATCAATTGCTGATTTATTTTCAGGTAAGTCACTTAATGTCCAAGTTTCCAGCTTTTTAAGTGACTTTAATTCATTAGATATAGCTTCTTGCCATTCACAGCTTTTCTGACCTTCTGAAAATGTTTGAGGATCTTCCTGTGATTCTGTAACACTTAAATATGCAGAATAAATTTCATAATTTTTAAGATATTGAGGTTTGTGTACCTCCCTTCCAGTTCGTGTCACCACAGGTTCTGCATCTATTATCTCCTCCTCACTTTCATTTTGTATATCTTCTTCTTGTACACTATTGTCTTCATTTTGAACAGAACTATACTCTGAGATATCATCCTGTTCTTCATTTGACCGATTTTCGATAGGTCATAGTACGGTTTTATCTTCTTTTATCTCATTCTTTTCTTTTTCGGGATTCTGCTGTACCATTTTTCCTTCAAAGAATACGACATCTCTACTAAAAATAATTTTCTTACTTTTTGGGTCGATTAACCTAAACCCTTTTGTATTTTCTGCATAACCCATAAAAAGTAACTTTTGAGATTTTGGGTCCCATTTCTTTCTTAACTCATCTGGCACATGCGCCATAGCTTTACAACCAAAAATTTTTAAGTGTGACAAATTTGGTTTTTCCCCATACCAAATTTCATAGGGAGTTTTACCTTGTACTGCTTTAGTCGGAGACCTATTTATAAGATACACTGCAGTATTTACTGCTTCACCCCAAAATTCTTTAGGTAAACATGCATCAGAAAACATACTACGGGCTTTTTCACAAATTGTTCTATTTGCCCTTTCACTAACCCCATTTTGCTGAGGAGTATATCTAACAGTTGTTTGATGTATAATACTAGACTCATTAAGCAAATTTTTAAACTGCCTGTTTACATATTCCGTACCGTTATCAGTTCTTAAAATTTTGATTTTTCTTTTACTCTGATTTTCAACAAGCTTTTTAAATTCTTGGAAAACTTTGACAACTTGGCTCTTTTCTGATAGAAAATATGTAAACATATATCTTGAATAATCATCAATTAGGGTAAAAATGTACTTACAGTTTCCTATCGAAGCTGTTTCCATTGGTCCACATAAATCACTGTGCACCAATTCTAAAACCTTATTTGTTTTTCTCATGCTACAATAGAATGGCTTTCGATTTTGTTTACCCTCTACACAAGAAACACAAGGGTCACATGATGCACTTACTTTACCCAATCCATTGGATAAATTTGATAGTACCTGCATTGCTTTTCTGTTCAAATGTCCAAGTCTTCTGTGCCACAAATCACTTGACTGCTCACTTAAGCAGGAATATATTTTGTGTGACATGTCATACCGTCGATGAGTAACGAAGGGGCGATACCGGTCCAAGCTACAAAAAGTACCTTGAGCTTACAGCCGGCAGCGTGACTATCATTAATCTTCGTCGCTATGACGTGTAGGGCCGTTCCTAGGGTTTGTTGCGCCGTGGTGCAGAAAATTTTGCGCGCCCTTAAAACGGCAACCAAAAAAAAAAAAGGAAGCCCCAGTCACCAATGACATATTTTGACATTCAATTTATTGACTTCAACTTAATACAGTATTGTATTGTTTTGACTTTGTTTTTTTTTAATGTTTATTAACCTTCCAAGGAAACACATAACAAAATGTATTAACTAGATAACACAAAACACTTATAAATAGTATTTACAAATATGTACATAACGATAATAACCATATAAACATAAAAACAAAAAGATATACATAATAAACACTTAAATAAATAAAACAGCATATTTACTCGAATTCTACTTTTCTGGCCTTTATGTTAGCAAAGTCTTTAACTAAATATTCTATATCCAAGCTGTCACATATTTCATTTTCAATAGAAATTAACGCCAAATTAGCAAGTCTTTCTTGAGTCATTGTTGTTCGTAAATAGTTTTTTATGAGTTTTAATTTTGAAAACGACCGTTCCCCACTAGCTACAGTCACTGGTAGAGTCAGCATTATTCGTAATACTATAGCGATATTGGGAAAAATCAGCATTTAAGTCGTATTTATTTATATATGATAAGACATCAAATGGTTTATTTATGGATATTGGATCAATAAAATTTAATAGGATTATTATTTCATTGTATAATTCCATACCATTTACATCTTTGGCTTCATCGAGGCTTAATTTTTGTTCCAGTTTCTGGCAATTCTCTTTGAGGTCTGGATTTGACATAGCTTTTAAAGTAATAAAATTACTTAAAAAATTAAAGTCGTCTGTATAACTTTGCAATTGATCAAAACTCTCAGAAAGAGCTACGATTACAGCATCCAGAATTGCAAAGAAAAAGTTTACTTTAAAATCTTTCTCTGGGCAGTTAGACGTTTCTTCTTCACCTTCATAATCAAAAAGTCGTTTTCTTTTCCGGTTTCTTATATGGCTGGTAGGCGGAAAGCTGTCTTCAATATTCAAACACTGGGCTAATTGTCTTGCCTTTGCTAATATTGTAACAAAATGCTCGTCACTTCTAAACTTCTCTATTGTCCATTTAAGATTGCCTAAATGTTCCGTGGCAACTAGAAAATTAACGTTAATATTTTGAAGCATTTTGCTTACAATATTAACATTAGATAAAAACTCAAACCAAATGATAATTGCCAAAAGAAATTTAAAATTTCGTACTTTATTAAAGATGCATGTTGTTTGATGACGGGTTTTAATATTAAATCTGATATTATCATCAGTAATTTCATTGAGAGCTTTATTTACATTTCCAATCTCGAAACGCAAGGCTCTTATAGCATTAACTCTACTTTCCCATCTTGTGTCAGATAGCGATTTTAATGTAAAATTTTGTATTTTGCTTTTAAACACAGACCACCGCTTAGTACTCCCAGAAAAAAAATTAAATAATTCTTGAACTGTAGAAAAAAGTCAACTGCTTCAAACGAAACCTCACATGCATCATTTACAACTAAGTTAAGGGTATGCGCTGCACAAGGAACAAAAAAGGCTCTAGGATTAATCTCAATCAATTTTTTTGTAAACCGGTGTGTTTTTTCTTCATATTTGCTTCGTTATCATACCCTTGGCCCCGAATATTTTGTATTTCCAATAAATTTAGATTGAGAAAATCAACGATAAATGACAAAAGACCTGCTCCGGTAGTAAAACTTTCCATAATTTCCAAAGATTGTTTGGCGGTATTAAAATTTACATAACGAATAATCACTGTAATTTGCTCTTCATGTGCAGCATCAGGAATGCAGTCTAAAATTACAGAAAAATATTTTGCTTTTTGAATCATAGATATTATTGTTTTTTTAATATTATCTGCTAAAAGACCCAATATTTCGTTTTGTATCCGATTTCCGAGATAATGAGGCATACGACTTTCATTCATATAAATACGTTGTACATGTATATATAATAAGAGGATCAAACTTGGCTAGAGTCTGAATTAATTGAAGGAAATTGCCATTATTTTTTTCATACAGTTTTGAGCTCGAACCTCGCAGAGCTAGATTTTGTTTGGCTAAGTACTGAATACTCCAGATTATCTTTTGCAGTATACCTTGCCATCTTCTGATTTCTTGGTTTACTATTTGCTGTTGATATACGTCAATGGTTCTACCTTTTTCTAAATCAGTTTTAAACTCTACAAAGCTTTTATGACTTTGAATATGCAGTAAACTCGTTTCATGAATTGTTAAATGCCTTGACAAGTGTCGCCAGTCATTAAATCCTGTTGTTGCTAAAGGAGCACCACTGTGTTAATAAAATAATTTACAATAATTACAAAATACTTTGTCATGACGTTTTGAATACAAAAGCCAATTTCGTACAACAGATTCGCCATTGGAAAGTTTTCGCAAATAATATGTGTCCGAAAAACTTCTTCCACGTTCATCCTTAGGAAAATTTGTATTTCTGCGCAGAGTCGTAGGGATGTCTTTTTGAATAAGGCAAATTTTTAATTTTGTGTCTATACAATTAGGCCACATTCCGGGATCTTCTAAATTTAATAATAGCTCTAGTTCAGGATTTTTAATTTCGGAGGTTTCACTAGGAGAATTTTCATTGTTACTTTGAATTTCTTTGGCTACTTAATGTGGATATTCCGAGGATTGTTTAGGTACTTCTGCTTTAACCACCAGCTGCAGAGACCCTTTATGTTCAGAAGTGCTAGGGTCGCTTGGTTGAAAAAATCTTGTTATATTTGATGTTAATTTTTTAACACGTTCCTCTTTTTCTTGCCTTTGCTTTTTATATTGGCAACCGGACAGTTTCTTTCCCTTTTGTTCGGACATCTAAAATATTATAAACACTTAGACAAATATTCGGGTGTGTAAACAAAGTGCTAGCTAGCTAACCGTGTATGTATATTTAATAAATACTGTAATAGTGTAATACTGTAAGTAAACAAATTATAAGTATGGTATTGATTAAATAAAATATACAAATTATCAGGAAAGGTAGGTCATAAATTATAGGGATGATAATGTGAGCCAAAATAATGTTAGTACTTCATAAAAAAAGTTCTATCGCCCTTCGTAATCGAAATATTGACTTTTAAAGTTGGAATAAAAAAAACTTATTTCAATTATAACTTTGAAACTGTTACCACAGTACCAATGATATTTGGGCAACTAAATAACCTTATACTAATGCTTCTTTCCCTAAGGAAACTGCTGTTTAGTAAGTCGAGAATATACAATGTGGGACGATTTTTTTCCTTTTATGCATGCATTTTTGAACCAGGTGACAAATTTGACTTTTTGCTTTGACCGTTTGATTCCCTCATCTTTTTTTTACAAAAAAGATATACCTTATTCGGATTGATATCTTGGACCGTTTTTCTTAAAATCCCATTTTAAATCCAGGCATACCAGCATTTTGTATGTAATAAAAAAATCCATTTAAATCAGAAAATTATTAAGATGTGGTAAAATTATTAAATATGGTGTTTTTGAGCCTCTTAAACCTGATAATACAGATACTGTTTTTTAAAAATTTTACCTTATTTTAATAATTTTCTCAAAAAAATTGAATTATTTATTACATAGAAAATGCTGGTTCTCTAGATTTAACATGCGATTTAACGGAAAACGGTCCAGGATATCGTTTAAAATAAAGTACGTTCACCTTTTTTGTACAAAAAAACCTGTATGTGTGCACAGTTCACTGATCATTCACAGTCACAGTAAAAATCATATTTTGTAGAATGATCATTAAAAAACTCACGTACGTTTTTATTCATAACAGTTAAAAAAAATTGTTACTTACCATTTATAATTTCAAAATCACACAACACAGAAACACTCAATTTCACCTGTACAAACGAAACATGAGATATACGGGAATCTCCAAGCAGCGACCAAATGCATTATTAAAATTATGCGCTGGCGCGGCGGCGCACAGTGTGACGAAATTGAAAAAAATGGACAATAATGATTTTAAATTAGCGAATGTTTGTATTAATATAATAATCATGACTGTTGATAAAATTGTGTGAAAATATTTGTTTTACAGTATACAGGGTGATCATTTTTAAATCGGCACTATTGCTAACTTCTTTATTATTGGAGATACAAAGTCGGTTAAATTAGAGAAGTAGTAGTATTTTTTCCGCTTATTAACGTGCGGTTAACAAAAAAACAATTGAAAATCGGGTTTTCGATTTATTTAAAAAAATATACTGTTTTAAATGGAATACCCTGTATATTATATCACCAATCGAAAGATCTATCAAAGTGTATTAAAAAAGTCCTAATAAGTTATATCCAATTTTTAATAGTTTCGGAAATATGGCCATCCTCGGGAATTTGATAGTAAACTGGCATTATAAAAATAGAACACCCTGTATATTGCATCACCATTCAATAGATATTTTAAAGATCTTTAAGAAAATACCACATTTGATATGTTTATCTATTATAGTTTTGAAAATGAATTGTGATTTGTTAAAAGGGCACCAGTCAAGTTGAGTAACTTTTGAGAAAATCGAAAAAACTGTTTCGATGATCAAGGGATGCTGAACCAGCAATTTTCATAATTTTAATGTGTTGTATATCAACAAATGAGCATTACTTCTGGACAAACTGTCTTTCTAGATTTATATAAAGGAGCAAAAGGTAAAGTGACTGGGATAACACGTACCTTCGTTTTTATACCTTTATTAACGATAAAACGTAACTATGGTTACAACGACAAAATCTTCACTTGTCAATGTCTCGAAGTTTACAGTACAAAAGTAGAATTTATACTAACTGATCGGAGGTTTCCCGTCGCCCTTTTATAGTATGGTGGAAGAGTAAAGAATGATCTAGAATATTCGAGAAATATCGTGAAAATTCCATAGTACATGATGGCATAAAAGTTATTAATGGATAATTCGGGCGTTTTCGGAAACCTTCGAAAGTGATAAAAGAACTTGGAAAAAAAGTATCTTCACTGTCTTGATAACGGCTTAGCCTTTCCAGATGTACTACTTTCATCTTTGCCTGTGGAGTCTTCTGTATACGGTACACCAGATCATTAAGCCGTGTCACCACTTTATATGGTCCATCCCATGACTTCTGTAGTTTCCGTGAACGCCCCTTGGTTCTTCTTGGATTGTATAACCAAACTTTTTCACCGATGACAAATTCCTGATATTTAGCTTTTAAGTCATAGCGGGATTTCATACGGTCACTTCCTTTTTGTAACTTGGTACGCACCTCTTCATGTATTCTCTGTAGCTGTTTACTTAGTTGACTTACATAGTCTTCTGCTGGTTCTTCATTGGTGGAAGGTCGTCCTGTAAGCAAGTCAACTGGAAGGCATATTTCCGCTCCGAAAATGACTTTAGCAGGTGTTTCCCCAGTAGTTTCGTGAATTGCGGAGCGGTATGCTAATAAAAACGGCTGTATACAGTTATCCCAGTCACTTTACCTTTTGCTCCTTATTCCATGTCACTCTCCTCTGTTCTGACACTTGAGCTCTTATCATCTAGTTTTTCTATGGTCTTGATTATTCTATCATAAACTTTATCAGTGTTTGATCCTTTAGAATGGGAGGATTTCTTGTTTGCATCAGTATGAGTTGCTCTAGATGTTTTCGTTTTTTCTTTTTTTTATCGTTGTTCACTCTCTCTTTGTAGTACTCCCTAAATATTGTTGTGAGCATTGTGGGACGATTATTGACATATTCGCGAGGATCTGTTCTTCCAGATTGTGTAGCCTCATCAATAATATCAGCTGTTGTTCAACCTTGTGAGAATGTTGTGGAATCATTCTTTGCACCATCCATCACAGATTTCATTACTCTCATGAGATCATCGTAGGACACATAGTGCCCCTTTATGTCTGATAAGATTGTCTGTTGATGTCTTATGGCCTGCGTCAAATCTTTAATTGTAACATTCATAATCACAATATCATCCGGTTTTTCTTTGATGGTTGCTCAGAATTTATGTTTTTCTTAGCAGGCAGTTGTGGTTCATTATCCACGGGTATCTCCTTCTCAGTGTTAGAATCTATTAAAATCTTGTTCTGATCATCTATCAGTTGAACCGCCTTGTCTATAATAGACTCTATTTCTGTGTTCTCAGGAGATCTCTCATCATCACTTTCATTAGATGAAATATCATTTTTTTCTTTAAACTAATAATCTGACTGCTTTAGTTCATCGTGCAGAGTTTGACCCTCAGTGGCATTATGTCCTTCTTCCCCTTTCTTATTATCATCTTTAGATGAATCATTAACAATCTTCACAAATTTCTTATCATTTTTGTTTTCAAGATTACTCAATAATTCTTGCAAGTCTTTACTTTTCGGCAACAGTGTAGGTATAGTAAAATCATCATCACTACCTTCCAATTTTCTTTTTGGGTGTTCTACTGGGTTTTCAATATTTGATGACTTGTTCATTTCTTCCTTGGAGAGTATAACTGCCTTCTCTTCTTTGTTTTTAATTCCTCATTTGTCATCTAGCTTCAGATGTTCCCTCAGTCCTACTATTGGTAATGTTGTTTTTTCTTAATTTCCCCTGCCTAAACCTTTGGTATTGCTCCTTTAGACTCGTCACCAATCTTGACACCTATTTTTGTTTCTTTTACTATCTTACTTAATTCACTGTACCCTTTCTTACACATACACACTTCTTTACAATTTCTACATGTCTTACACAGTTTATCAATTAAGTACTTATCCTGAAACTTCAGTGAATCATCCGCCAACATCTTTTCTACATCTTGGCCAGCCACATCATCATCCAGTTTAGGTATTTTTAAGACTTTCTGAGGATCAATTTTTGGATCTGGTCCTCCTGCATCATGGATATCGATCTTTGCAAGGTCAAACTTAATTCTTCCTCTTTCTTCTGCCATATCTACTTGTCTTAATATACAATAGAAAGTTGATAGCTATATTAAGTCCCATAGTGGGTTTGCAAAATTTTGGAAGTTGACGACTGATGCCCTTTTAACAAATTGAAAATTTTTATTAAATAAAAGTTCTTTTGGAGTTTTTTATTTTTTCTGTTTTATGTAATAATATCAACATACAACGTGTTTTTCAAACAAACTTATAATTAGTCATAATAATTACAAAATTTAAAAAACACCAGCCAACAAAATAGATAGACTTCTTTCTATTCGTCTTCTTGAATGGCATTATTCACTGGCCAGTTTAAGATGGCTTCATAAAATGCCTGGTGTTCATGCGGCACGTCTTGCCTAAGTTTGGTGAAATCTGTCATTTTTGAAGCTTTTATAGGAACGTTTCCGGATGAATATGGTCATCTATCTGGCGGGACAGGTGAACCTCTCTGAAGGCTCATGAAAAAAGTGTGAGAGATGAGGCAGTATATCGTAGGGAACGCCTTTATGTAACCTTTCACGTCATGATCATAAACAAATTGGTATAGAGTACTTACTGCAAAATTTATTCTGTCCTTTCTTGGTTTATGTTTAGTTTCCTCAGAAATGGCAGTCTTCTTATAATAATTTTTCCACCACATTTTAAAGTCCAAAATATCTGTCGCTTTAACTTCTTTGACATAAAATTTGCCTGGTTTGCCACTCAAAATAATGTGTTCAGTAACTTCATGCACGCTAAAAATTCTGTCATGTTTTTTTAATCTTCGAGAAACAATTCCGAAATCCCTGTCACAGGGTAAAAAACTGTGACCCCTCACAGGAAAATAATGTTGAATTTTTTTAAATCTGCCAGAGTCTGTCAGGAAAAGCATGTACCTCATGAGAGCCTGATTTTTGTTCTGGGCTGAGCAGTTGTCGGAAAACAGGCGCAGTTCTGTAAACTTTTCTGGAATGTGCTTTAAGTAGTCATGCAAAAACGAACGTACTTCGTTAGGTCCTTTCCTTGCTTCACCTTCATGGTATACGTAGAAAAAACTGGTTTTAGCCTTAATATTGGAGATGGCGAAGACGTTTACAGTCAATTGGCGAAGATAAAAGAGTTCTTGAACAGGGACTTTGGGCAAAGAAATGTTTTGCATAAAATCGAATGCTAAAGATAAAACATTATCTTCATTCTTTCCATCATCAGATGCTTCGTGTTTTAAGGCTGAATAAAATTTTCTACTTTTGCGTTTATGAACCATTAGTTCAGCCACTGCAGCACGTTTAGCAACTTCATTTAAATGGGGTGACTTTATTTTTAAGTTAAGTTGTTCACAAGTGCAGCATGTGTCAACTTGGGGCCTTCCAAATCTATAATTAAAATTCTCTTCAAAAAAGATCGGTAAAAAGAATAGCTAACTTTCTTATCCGGATATTTTTCACAGTACAACTTATGCATTATTTTTAAATTCAGGTCGGAGCTCAAATAACAAATTTTTTTCCCAGAGTAATGCGATTCTTTTAGTGGAAATGAGTCAATGTGTTCTCGGACCTTTATTTTGACAGCCGTAGGTAGGCTATAGCTAATAGACCTCCCCTTTTTGTCTTCTGGGGTTTTCCCTCTTTGCTTGAGTTCTCTTATTCTTCTGACACGCTTTGTAGTAATATCCATCACCGATGTGAAAGCTTTCAGACATACTTCAACTCGTCTACAGCCGTGCAGTAAGTGGTACTTGAAACGTGCTGTGTTTAATCTAGGAGGCGTCCTTTCTTGGGCGTCGTTTCTTGATAGAATGAACATCTATGAGTCCTTGGATAAACAGATCTTGCTTATTCTTACTTTCCATATCATAAAACTTGGTGAATATATTTATGCAATTATTTTCACCAAGAGTCTCCAAACATTTCTTTTTACACCTATTATATGCAAAAAAGGAAAAACAATATTAGAAGCTAAAGTTTAAAAAATCATTGTTTTATTACTTACCCGCAAGATATTCCTGGCTTTTTGCTTTGTACGGTATTCCCTTTATGGTTAACGTATGATTTGCCTTTACTTCTTGCATCCTTGATTTTGTTTCTTGTGTATTTGCTTGGATCACGTTTTCTTTTGCGTGAATTACGTTCTTCAGTAACACTGTCTGCCTCACTCTCACTTTCGCTCATATTCATTATATTTATTGCAATAAATTATAAGAAAATTGTATTAAAAATCATGTAAGGAACAACTTTCAATACGACAGGTTCAATACTAACCTAAAAATCAAAGTAACACGCAACGTTACCGGCGCAATTTTGTTAAAGCGGCATAAGTCACAGACTGATGCCGTTTAAACAAACTCCGCATTTTTAGCGCGGCCATAATAATCTCGTAAACGAAAGCACTGATGCCATTTTAACAAGAAACGATAGTTAGACTAATGCCGGGTTCGAAAAAATAATAACTGAAAAATGGTTGTTTGGTGACTAATGCCCCTTTAACAAATCACGATTCAAATATGGCCATCAAAATCTGAAAATTATGTTAAATTTTCATTATTTCCACAGCTTCAAGCTATAAGCACTAAGTTTAGTGTCAAAGATAAAATAGACATTAATATTCTACTATTTTTAGATTTGAATGGCCATATTTCCAAAACTACAAGAGATAGACATATCAAATGTGGTATTTTTTAAAGCTCTTTAAAATATCTATTTAATGGTAATGCAATATACAGGGTGTTCTATTTTTAAAATGCCAGTTTACTATCAAATTCCCGAGGATGGCCATATTTCCGAAACTATTAAAAATTGGATATAACACATGAGGACCTTTTTTAATACACTTTGATAGATCTTTCGATTGGTGATATAATATACAGGGTGTTTCATTTAAAAAAATATATTTTTGCAATAAATCAAAAACCCGATGTTCAATTGTTTTTTATTGACAGCACGTTAATCAGCGGAAAAAATACTACTAGTTCTCTAATTTAACCGACTTCGTATCGCCAATAAGAAAATAGTTAGCAATAGTGCCGACTTAAAAATGATCACCCTGTATTTGTAATTTATTATCACACAAAGTGTTGTATAAATTTATTTAGAAAAAAAATCCTAGATCTAAAGGCCTACAAAAAATAAAACAATAAGATATTCTTACGTAGTTCTGAATAATCTTAATCCTAATCATTATACTCGTCCCCTACTTTCATATCCATATCATCTAATAATTCCTGCGCTTCTGGATATAGTGACAATTTTTTTCCAACTGTATTTTCCTCGAATCGATGAAATTAATGGGTCTGAAGAAATTAACAAATTATGCAAAATATCTTCCATGTTTTGTTTTCATGTCCATGTTTCTAGAAAAGTGTTGACGAAATGTCCTAAATTCTTTATTTCTAGCTTCGGAAGCTTCTTCGGTCAATCTCCCAATTGGAATCACATTAAAATGTTTACAAATGTCTGCCCCATGTATCAAAAGGATGTGAACACTTGAGGGCATATAATACCAGCTGTATAAAGATACGTAAATCTCTGCAGTAACATTCAAGTAAGCACGAAACTTCTCGAAATTAATTTTATTCTCAGATGAAGTGACTTGGAGGATAACTGCAAACCGATAAATTAGGTTGCTGCTCTATACCAGTTATGCGTGAGGTTACTTCGTGATTTCTGAAAAACGTTCTGGCAGTGTTACCATCGTTTGTTGTTCCATGTCCTTGTTTAACGACATCCACTAATATTCCTAGCTCATCTCTAAATGCTTTTTGAATTGCTTTCTTTCTTTCTTCTTTTAACGTTTTGGTTTCTCCTTTTGCCGACCATGACTTGAAATCTGTATTGTATGCAATATGAAGGAAACATTCCATGCATCTTATCCACAAATGAAGGGTTGAAAGTCCGTACTTGTAAACATCTTTCCTTAAAGGTTTTTATAAACTTCCAAAAGATTATTCATTTCAGAAGGTTTGGTAAGACAAATAGGACAAGTGGATGAAGACGAGGTTTCAGATATTATGGTGCGAATTTTGCCATCTATCATAGTCAAATGAAGATCGTGCTTAATATTAATATCTCCATTGCAATATGTTGGAATTAGATTTTCGATTTCGGTTTGCATTTCTTTTAACTGTTGAGTAACCATAACAGGTGATTCTTTAGTAAACTCAAACTTTATCGGTCTACAATATCGAGTAGAGGCGGGTGCAGGATTTTCCCATATAGTCCTAGTATCCATTTTTAAATCGAGAGGTACACAACTTGTCATGAATACCGAAGATTCTTCCTGTTCTGAACTTTCGCGGTCTTCAAATTTTTGTTTATATAAGCTCTGACTAGATGTACCGTCAAACCCCCATTTAGTAGTAAGAATTAATTCTGAATTTGGCTGTATGTTCAAGTTGCAACTTTTAACAATTCTTTTAGCTGTTAGATCTAGAATTGCTTGTAAACGTATCTTTGCCATTTTCTTTGTTATAACAACATCTTTTTGTACTGGATAACAATTTTCCTTTTCTTTTTTGAGCTTGTAGTATGATGGTAGTATATTATTCCCCATATGTTCAATTGTAAAGTCTCTCAAAGTGTTGATTTCAATAATTACAATATCATTATCAAAGATTTAAGAGAAATACAATAGTTAGCTCCATATTTTCCAAACCATTTGGTCACCAACCTAACATCTCGGTATTTTTTACATTTTCGTTTGTTTTGCCAAATACAGCATTATTCATTAATTTAAAAGATTTTTCAAATTCATTCTTAGCTGTTTTACGTAAATTTGTAATAGGATCTATATATTTTTTAACCACGGTGACTGCCTAAATTTTAAACATCTATGAATTTTTCAATTTTTAAACCAAATTTAACTGCTTGTTGTAAATTCAAGTAATGCAGTACATATCTATTTTTATTAAATAGGGTAGTTAACATTTGAGGAATTTTGGAATCAGAGGTTGGTGGTACTAAATGCTCTGGATAAAATGGTAAATCCTTGTGAGTAGAAAACATTTCTTTTGGATATGAAATATCAACCTCTAAAATGTACCCAAATTTACTGTTCGGCGCTGTATTTAATATATGATTCTAAAAAGCAATAGCATCATTTTCGTCAAAGTCCACCCAACCAAACTTTCCAGTAGGTAGCGAAGCACTCGTAGCTGCACCGTAAAGATTATTGACATCGAAATACATTAAATAGGACTCGGGACTTGTGGATTATAGTCTTTACCCATATATTTGTTATTTGCTTTGGCATATCAATTAGAACACTGCGAAATTCCACCCCTTATTCCTTTTTCAATAAAATTTGCCATTTTAATGTCAGTTAATAATTCAAGACTAATGTCTGTGATTTTAAGCATGGCATCAAACGCAAGCCCTGGAGCTGTATAATAGTGTAAACTGTCAAGTTTATAATTTTGCAAACAGGAGTGTCGAAAATTTTCAAAAATATCAGCTAATAAAAGTACATCAGTTTTTAAATAAAGTTTTGTATATTCTATAAGCGTTTTAATATTAAATGTATTCCAGACCTTACAAGCAAATTTATATTCTTCCCCAGAAATACTACTGTTAGTAATTTTACTGTAAAATTTGTCCATGGGTGGCAGACTAGTTTCCTGTAATTTTTCCCAACTATCTACATATTCGTAAGGATAAATTCCTTTTCGAGTAACAAGTTTGTACTTAGATTCATCCGAATAATATTTTTTACAAATTTTCTTTTGGGAGTCGTCTAAATATGATGATAATTTAGCTAAACTACTACTCATAAATCTAAAAGAGTCTAAAAATCGAAATTTAATTTTAGTATTTTCTATATGTTTGGTAAAAGATATGTATTTTTCTTTGTTTAAAGGGATTAATTTTATGTCACCTTTAATTTCTGTAACAAGAGTCTTAATTGAAGACCATAATGCAAAAAGGTGTTAACTCTTTTTTTTAGTTTTGAGAAAAATTGAGTTAAAGTTTATCAACTGGAACTTTTTACCTTACCCAGTTTCAAATAATTTTAGATATCATAATACATAAAGATGCTATGAAAAATCTTGCAATAGGTTACTTTTTACAAAAATATATCTTTTATCAAAAATACTGTTAAAAAAGTTTCAAAAATGAGTTAACACCTTTTTGAAAATTATTCTTTTTGTTAGCAACATAAATAAAAAAAGAGTTATGTCTACAAATCATTTTTATTAAACAGCTTTTATTATTTTAAAAACCCATTTTCACACAAATCACAAATATACAAACATTTATGTTCAATTTTCTCCTCTTTTTAAGTTATAATAAAATCCTCTGAAGTTTTCTGGGATAAAAGGAATTTGTTCTTGAATATTGTCATATTTTTTGCTGCAATAGCTTTGGATTTGTCAATATTCATTAACAAGTTATCATTTCCTACTTGAGTCCTATTCATCTGTCTGTCCTCAGCCTCGTCAAACGAGTATCTATATTTAGTAATACCAAAGTCTTCAACTTGAATCCAGCGCACTTCCCTAAATATTACTTTTTGATTATCTTCAGATTTTTTCGATCTATGAGTCCTAGTTTCCTTGGCAATTCCTTAATGCCAATAAATTTATCTGCCATTCTTGTTATCTTAAAGGGAGTTGTTCTCCTTGCTTCTGTCATTATTGATACATATGGATCCACAGTATAGATATTTTGATGTTTTTTGATAGATTTTTCAACTGCGGCGAAATCTCGATCGGAATCCATAAAAGTGTGACCCACCTCAGGAAGCTTATGATCAATTTTCTTAAATGTGCCAGATTTTATTAAATAATGCCATAAGCATACAATGAAGAAGTTTTTGTTCTGACCTCCTGCCGAATCGCTCCATGCTAGCAAGTGATCAAAAGCCTTCCCATCTTCCTTGATATTTTCGACAAATGCCAACAATGAGCTACCTACTTCCTCAGGCCCACGTGATCCCTGGTCTTCAGTCCAGATATGAAAATATCCTTTGCCGTTCTGCTGCTGTGGTGTAACTGAATAAACTCCTAAATTATACAGCCATACCTGCCTTAGATAAAAAGCTTTGCTGGTTGAAATTTTTGGAAGAGGAAGTGTTTTCTGCAAATCGAAAGTAATATAAAGAGTTTTATCATTATTTTTCGCAGCTTCGCGGTCATTTTTCTGTTGGTCAAAAGCTTTTAAATTTGGTAACATGCTCCTCATCTACATGCACATCACATACTTTACACGTATCCGTTTTGGGAGTCCCAAAACCCAAATTAAACTCATTTGCAAAAATATTTCTGTATATGGCAAAAGAAACAGGAACAGTTTCTTCTTCGGAACATTTCTCTTTATACAACAGGTACATCTTCTTTATAGATAACCAGGGAGAGAGATATAATCGATTGGGATTTTTCTTTCTTGAGTAATGGGACATCTCAGAGGGAAAATATTTAATGTGTTCGACTACAGAATTTCGTCTTTCCTCAGAAGTCTCATTAGGTCTGTTATGATGACGTCCCCTTTCATCCCCTTAGGAGCTGATCTGCCGGCAGATATCTGATTCCTTTTAAATCGATCTTTTTACGCCCAATGCTTAACATTGATATTACCGCTTGTTTACATACTTGCCGACGTTCACCGCCTACTGTAAAAAAATACTTGAAAGACTTTTGACGTTGTCTTTGAACACCTGATGGCTGCTTGACGTTAAATGGTTCCAAAGTTCGAAACAAGTAAGAGTTTTTTCATTTGCTTCTAATGAATAGTATTCTTCAAACAAACGGGTTCTGAGATCATTGGAAAATCTTGCATCACATTTCAAACGACATTTTTCCATGCAAAGACAATTTCTGTACAAGGACTTTTTCTGGAACCCTTATTCCTTTATACGTTTCATATGCCTTGCAACTATTCCTTTTCTGTTTCATTTTGTTACGCTTCCTTTGGATTTAATTTTTTAGACTTCTTCTTATCTTCAAGAGGTGACGCATTTTCTTGCCCTTAAATAAAAATTTACGTATCGATCTTTGCTACCATTATCTATAGATAATTATTGCTTTACTGTATTTGTAACTTCAGTATCTTTAACTGTATAGACTTGATGTTCAGATTCTAAGATTTCGTTAGGCTCGCTTATATGGATCTGCTGAAGTCTAATTTTTTAGTGAGAAGCGGCTCATCATCTGAATCGCCTAAAAAATATAGAAAAAACTTTCATTAATTCGGAATATTAAAGTATTCCTACATGTTGCCAAATCTATCTAGAAACTATCTAATTTAAAAAAAAAAACATGGATATAAAAATACACTTACTTGTTGAGTCATCAGTGTTTTCTTGTCTAATTCTTGGAGGGAATGTTATTTAGATGCCGCTTGTTCCCGGAACTTCTTGAGCTAAACCAGTTTGACGATTTAAAGCAAAATCGCATTTGTGCTTAGTCTGTATCCTTCCATTATTATTAACGATCTCATTATCTGAAGGTAGAACTTTTTGAAAATTTGGGAACTAAACTAATATTAATTAACAAAAAATAAATTCTCACCTGATTCTGACGGCAAATACTCAGATCCTGAATCTTCAAATGGATCGGTAAGTTCATCAGAAGATTGATTTAAATTTCCAGAATTGGCCGCAAGATTAGCAAAAATTTTCTTTGTTCTATCTCTCATCTACAAATATTATTATTACTGATGCTGACCACGAATAAAAGTATTTATTTACGACAAAAGCGTAGACAACTTGCCCATACAATAATATTATCTTATTTTGGTAAATATTTTGTAGGTTAGGTTTTTAAGAAATTAATCTTTCCTTGTTAAAGAAAGTAAAAATGGACTTTTAACATTAACTAATTAAACAGTACATTAACCAGCACAATAAAAAATTGTTTTTTACCTTTAAAGTGCTGAAAAAACGGAAATCACCGAATAATCACAAAAACTCCACACTCGACAAACGTAAACAAAATATGAATGCTAATGCAAAAAGGTGTCAACTCAAAAGTTAACACCTTTTTGCGTAAAATATATGAGTAAACACCTTTTTCAAACAATAATGATATTCTTTTGAACACATAACACCTTTCCGATTGTCTGCCTACGCTGAATGAGCGCCATCTATGACTCGAAAAATTTACTAACCGACAAAGAACCGAGTTAACACCTTTTTGCAAAGAAAATCTGAAAACTTAAAAAAGTGAGTTAACACCTTTTTGCATTATGTTCTTCAATGAAGTGACTTGTCCAATCCAGATAAGTTGTGAAAGACTACAGACAGAGTCCTGAAATTGCAAATTACAATAATGATGTGCAGCGCCTCTGTATTTTCCCGTTAGGTGACAATGATCTCGAACTTTAACGTCTGCGTAATTGAAAGGTTTGTCACACAAATAACAACTACCAGATAAGTAAAATGGATTTTGTTCCTGAATGGATAATGGTTGCATTGAAAGAGGATTTAAAAATATATTATTTATACTATGTTCTATTTTTATTAACTAATTAACAAACCAAACTTGACAATCTTTGCCAGTATACATATTAAATTTTGAAAGTGAATCATCATATGAACATTTTAAATAATATGCAATACTGAATGGTACATGTTTTTGAATTGTTTTGGTTTTATTATCTGTTTGGTTGTCATTGTAATCTACAAGGATACTTTCAATATCAGCATATATTACAAAAGGAATAGCTGTTCCATTTTTGATATTTTTAAAATTTAAAATGCAATTGAATGTATTAGGAAGAATTATTTTGGAATCATTTAATACTTTGCAATCTGCTAAATGTCTATTTAAAAAAAAGGATGTAAAATGGTTAAGACACCTCTCGCAATACCATTTTCTATTTTTTACATTACCCACTTGACTATTTAATAAACGAGATATATTTTTAATATATGCAAAATGAAAGTAAGGTTGACTATCAGTATAATCCCCATGGTTAATATTATTATTACTTGATATCATTAATAAATTAATACGAGGGTTAAAATCATTTTTACTTAATGCCAACGGTACAATGTCTTACTTAAATTACGAAAATTTGGGTACGAAGATCTACGATTAGGGTTTTTACCAGCTGGAGCTGGATATAAGGCAGACATAACAGAATACAAAAAGCAAAATGGATCGTTATATTTTACATGAATAACACTTTTAGTTTTTGAATAAATGAAGGTAAAGAAACATATGTAGAAATACTCCCTCTAACAGGATTGTATCTATTGATATTTACTTTTAAATATAAAATATTGTACAAACTCCAACCAGAATCACGCTCTTGAAATTCCTTCAACTTATTTAAAATCTTACTTAAAACGTTTTCCTTATACCACCATTCCAAATTAGTACCGTTGTCATTTATGTTATTTTGGGTAGAGAAATACTTAAAAGCAGTTTCGTTACTTTGAGGTTTTATAAAATTTCCAGCAAAAGAAACATTAACTTTTAACATTGATGTCTGTACTTTTAATTTTAATAGAAAAACTCCTAAAGCATTTTCGTAAAAATTCAGATGGATCTTTAATCCTTAAATTTGAAATAATTCCAATTTTTATTCTACCCTGAAAACAAGAGTCGACACCTTGCCACATTAATTGTTTATTTTTAATTTTAAAATTATTTGATTTAAGCTTAAAATGAATTACCATTTTTTTTTAAAGAGTTAATTTTAATTCAATTTTGGAGTAATTTTTTATATATTTACTTTTGGATTTCATACCTTTTTGAATAAGTAAAACAATTTTTTTAAATGATTAATAAAGTTTTGGTATTTCTCTTTGGTTTTTATTAAACTACGCACTTGTCCATTTTTTTAATAGCCTTAGTTGAGATTTCGTCAAGGCTTGATTGCGTACTCATTTTTCTCACTTACTTATTCTGAAAAGAAAAAAAACTTTAATTTAATGAAAAACTATAGTTTAAGAACAATTTACCCTTTATCTTTAAAAAACTAAGACTTAAGAACGTGTAACCCTCAAGATCGTACTATTGTGTTAAAAAAAAATATTATTATTATTATTTAAAAAGAGTCTTATAAACTAACACTTAAGAACGGGTAAACCTCAAGCTTGTACTATTGTGTTTTAAAAATACACCACAGATGAACTGTCTAGGTCGCGATTTTTACTTAAAAACTAACACTTAAGAACGGGTAAACCTCAAGCTCGTTCTATTGTGTTTTAAAAATACACAACAAATGAACCGTCAAAGGTCGCGATTTTTACTTAAAAACTAAAACACTTGTATTTTTTAAACACTTGTAATAAAGTTAAAGTTATCTTACTTAGCTTGTACTCGGAGCAAAACTGTGGAGCTAGTCTTCGCTGGCACTGATATTTATAGTACTATTAAGAAAAAAAATCAACCACGTCATGTAACTATAGCAATAGTTCTTTACTTTTTGCAAATACTGCATAAATTTTCCTAATTAGTTGTATTATACACGTTTTAAAAGGATGATATTATTATGGAACTTATAAAATAAACACGTCACGTCATGTTACTATAGAAATAGTTCTTATCTTTTTGCAAAAACTGCATAAATTTTCCTAATTAGTTAACTTATTTACATGTTTTTAAATGATGATGATATTATGATCAACGTCAATTATTGTATACGTAACGTTATCTTGTCGGGTTTGTATAAATACACATCCAAATTTTATATCCATCACAGTTTCATCAGCTCAGTTTTGAGACAACAAGTTCGACTAACTTTTACCAAGAACTAAAATAAAAAAATCCAAAATGGCTGCTTCAAGCAATGCAATGGTTATACCATCCACCATCGTGGTGATTACCGAAGACCCGGTAAATCTGCCATTAAAGTGGACAGCTGTGGTAGTCAAACAATTATTTTCGTAAGTAATATTTTTTAATACTTTTCTATATACACCTAACTTTTTTAATATTAAAGTATATTTAGCATAACGGTTAAATCCATTCTAAGTAAAATATAGAAAATAATAATAATAATTAAAATATATATATATATATATATATATATATATATATATATATATATATATATATATATATATATATATATATTTTAATTATTATTATTATTTTCTATATTTTACTTAGAATGGATTTAACCGTTATGCTAAATATACTTTAAATATTAAAAAAGTTAGGTGTATATAGAAAAGTATTTGTATATATATATATATATATATATATATATATATATATATAGGTGTGGAAAATCTTTATTCGCCCTTTGCAATTCCCCAAGTGGCAAAGAGAGTATTTCTGAATCACATAAGTTCGTTCGATTGAAACAGACGATGCGATGTTGTCGATCCACAAATTTTTCCTCGTTCTCTTTGCTTACATCCAAACGTACTCCCCTAATGGGACACTGGCGCCGACGGTTTTCGTTTTGCGTATCAGGAACTTGCAGCGTTCGGGTATTGAACAGTGTTGCCAGAGACTTTTTCGGGGATTTTTGATGACAAGATAAAACGGGATTTTTCAAGTAAAAACGGGGATTTTTAACGATTTAGAAGGTAGTCTACTCTGATCGCCATTTAACGTCCTTAACATTGAATATGACTATAATTTAAATTATTAGAATGGAGGTAAAAAACATTTTTAAAGGTACGTTTTGATCTTACTTTTATTGCATGATATTTACGTCAGATGAAAATTCTGGCTGGTGTAAACAGTCAAAAAGTTGTCAGACCAAAGTCGGTCTATATAAGGTCACGACATTCGGCCATATTGCTTTGACGTGTCATGACGTCACATCTCCCATTTTTCGGCCATTTTGTTCAGTGCCGGAGATATACAGTTTATTGTATTAGTAGAACAAACGTTTACACGTCAGTTTTTAACTGTTATTAAGTTGTAAATTCTTTTACTTTAAATAAAAAACATTTGGAATTACATCTTTCAACAAATATCACTTCCAAAACAATGCAAAATGAAATGCGCAAATTCTAGACGCCACTGGATTGATCTTTAGCTTTGATTTTTACCCAGTCTTGCCAACTTTTCTCCGAGAAGTGCCTTTCCTTGTGTCCCCGACCTCGAACCGCCTAAAAGTTGAGGATATGTCGCAACCTTATAAATATAAACTAACCTTGATATCAGACAACATTTTTGACCGTGCACATTAACTAGAATTTCTATCTGATATAAATATCAGGCAATTAATGTCAGTTGTAAACAAACCATTATTTTTACTTAAATTTTACTTAAAATTCTCGATTTTTACGTAAACATTTTTTTTTGGTTCTTAATTTCTTTGGCGTAGAAAATACATTTTTGGCCAATTAAAAGGCGGCCCTTAAATGTGATTTTTGGAACCACGCGGGGGATTTTTATCGTAACCCACCTGGCCACACTGATGGTATTCAATTCAGTAGCATGGTAGACATGCACGGGGAGTGCAACTCCTAGTTAATTTTTTTTTTGGTGAATTTTTTACGTAAATATTAAATATTTGAGTATCCTAAAAAAAAATAATAATTTAAATGCATTAAATCCTGAAAAGTTAAAAGCATAATTCTTTTTTCCATTTGGATTTTAACAAAACTTTAAAAAAAAGAAGTAAATATAAATAAAATATTCTCTAAAAAATAAAAAAACATAAAAGTATTTCTAACGGAAATGTTTATGAAATGTGGAAAATCTTTTTAACATCTAGGTTATTATGGTTCTGAAAGAGACCACAATTTTAAGCAAGACAATATTTCAATCTGTTATTAAATTCGGTTCTCTTTGGTTAATCAAGCATTTGAGGTGATATGCTACCGGGTGGTGCAAGTGGTGCAAGGCAACAGGGCGCGGAAATTTTTAAAAAGGGCGGAAATGCAGCAGCATCACATACATGCCGTTTCTTAGTTAATGGAGGTTCAAGTGACACCTTATCATTACACATGCACTTCCTACAATTTCGTTAACAGCCGATGGTTTCAAACTTTTATAAAATGTCAGAAAAATCTACGTCAATAGTTGATATTCTTTACAAGTCTTCTTCGTTATCACAAACATACGTGCTTGCAAAGAAAGGGGTAA
This sequence comes from Listronotus bonariensis, assembly GCA_014170235.1. Taxonomy (NCBI): domain Eukaryota; kingdom Metazoa; phylum Arthropoda; class Insecta; order Coleoptera; family Curculionidae; genus Listronotus; species Listronotus bonariensis. The sequence continues at coordinate 66,187 of JACEGR010004015.1, read as the reverse complement.
GGGCGAAACAGCATTCTAAAATTCTGACGGTTACCCCAATCAAAAAGGTTTTGGTAGAAAAATCAGTTGAAAAATAGGTTATTTTAAAATTACTTAAAAACGGATGCAGATATTAAAACGCGGTTTTCGCCAATATATAGGAATATTTTTGTTATTTAATTAGAAATCTAAAAACCGTTGTATTTAAATAGAGAAATTCTTTCAGTATATAATGCATATATTGCCTCACGTATTTATTATGACATAGTGTTCTGGGACTCTTCCGAGGCCGCTCAATCAGTTTTTATCGTGCAAAAACGCATTTTAAGATGCTTTTTGGTTAGGGGAGTGGCCAGAGGCACTAGTTGCAGATCATAGTTTAGAAAAATGGGTATATTTACTCTTCCGGGAATTTTGATATACGAACTTGTAAAATATATTTTTCAAAATAAGTCAAGAATACTTTAAGGCAATAATGTGCATAATCACTTCACTCGCTCTGGATATAGTCTGCGGATTCTATTTGTCAAGTTAAATATAACGAAAAGATCCCCGGATTATCTGGAATTTAAGGTGTTTAATGAACTACCCCGGTATATTAGAAATAGTAAAAATCTGTATATTTTTAAAAAACGAAGTAAGCCTTACCTAATAGGTTTAGAGTGTTATAGTTTGGAAGAGTATTTCTTGGCATAAGGACTTTGGGAAATTTTAAATCAATTAATATTACAGTTCAATCTGTCCTTTTAAACTTTTAATTTGTTTGTTATTGAAAATTTTAATCCGTTTGTTTTTAAAAATTTTACTTTGGTACCAATTTTTAAATTGATATTTTAACAAGTGCACTGATATGTTTTGTTTGTTTTTATAAGTAACATTTTTATTTACTTATTTAGTTATTGCCGAAATCCATACATTTATTGTAATTATCTTTGAAATAATAAGGAATTATTGTTAATAATAATAATATTAAATAAATAAAAATTTCTTGCAAGAATTTTACAATCTCTTTATTACCCCAAAATATAACATTATTTCCTGCTTTTTTTTTTAAGGTTTATAATATTTTATAATTTTTTTTGAGTTATTGCCACTGTCCTAATTATAATTTTTACAATATTCATGTTTGCGTTTGTGTATTATTGAATAAAGCATTATAATATTCAGTATTGTTATATAAGAGGCCTTCTTTACAGTGTTACGTTACTTACAGTAACAGTTACCTTAGATTTTGGAGCACATTTTTGAATTTATTTATAAATTATAATTTTTGGTTCCTTTTTTATATTAAAAACCATTAGGGAGAATGGAGAAATGGGAGTCACCTAACTATAATATAACATTGACTTTAAAAAAATCTACATTAAGAGCTACTTTAAAATGTTTGTTATCGTTTACCATTATTACTTTTTAAATGGATGTGTTTATGTTAAATGTATTATAAAAATAAGGTAAGGTAAAGCCACCACTTATTTACAGTTTTATTCATTTTGATATTTTATCTTTAACAATAAAAATACCAATAAATTGTTTTTAATTCTTTTATTCAAATAAAATTGACATAAATGGTATTTAGCCGTGTTAACCCCTAAACAATCTGTATGTTAAGTTAGAACAATATTTAATTTATTCTGAAAGCGATGCCGCCAAGTACACAAAAAAAAATAAACAAACCCTTTTGTGAACAATGATTTATTGCAGCGAAAAAATATTCAACCCGACGAGTACGCCACGCTCCACAGTTTCATAGCTGGCCAGAGACGAAATAAGCGGATGTTTCTTTTAAGTACGTGATGCGTGTTTTTGCAATGATATTATTTATTTATCTAAAAATATGTAATCAGGCTTTGTTAAATGCTATTTGCTTTCAAAAAGGTTTGTTTACTTTATCATTTTTGTGTACTTGGCGACATGGGTTTCAGAATAAATTAAATCTGGTTCTAACTATACCTATTGATCAGAAGCCGCACATTTCGCCATTTTTTCCAGAATCATAGCAAATAAAAAAACAACTCTAATTTATCTTCATTATCTGAGCTGTCATCACAAAGGTCTCTATAACTGATATGTACCGTGTGTCCAAGTAAGAAAGGACGCCGGCTATATCTCGGAAACTATGTATCGCACGACGTCGGAGATATTTTTTATTTTTTTATTGAAAGTGGTTAAGAGAAATCGCTGGAAAATATCTTCCAGTTCCTAAGGCTACCGCAAGATGGCTCAACAGCAACGGTAAATCTAAATATTAAGTTTTCTTCAAAAATAGTTAGTTTAAGGTACAATTTTGAAATCATCAGCATAAACCTTGACCAATTCTGCGTCAGTTTGGTTAAATACTTTTTGTCGTATTTGCTATAAGAAGGGTGGGGGAAGATAATCAATAATTCAATTTTCAAACAGCTATATCTTCTACATTTGTTATCAAAAGTAGTTCAACTGGGTACTCGTTTAAAAGAAAATTTAAAGCTCTTTCCAACAGTCAGGGGGCGTTGTTTAAAAGATAATCATTTTTTCAAGATTTTCTCCAAAAATTGAAATGCAACAATATGAGTTTTTAACTGTTGTTTAGAATACTTAAAACATTCCTATATATTGGCGAAAACCGCGTTTTGATATCGGCATCCGTTTTTAAGTAATTTTAAAATAACCTATTTTTCAACTGATTTTTCTACCAAAACCTTTCTTATTGGGGTTACCGTCAGAATTTTAGAATGCTGTTTCGCCCTTACCCCTTTCTTTGCAGGCACGTATGTTTGTGATAACGAAGAAGACTTGTAAAAATATCAACTATTGACGTAGATTTTTCTGTCATTTTTTTGGCTTTTTAAAGCAATCTGGCTTAGGCGATTGAGTCCCAGGCTGGCCTATGGCACTGAGAATGATAAAGTTTGAAGACAACTGACAATTCCATTTTACTTTGACCATGTTAAACGTCTTACCTTAGGTGATTGTGCTCGAGCAGATTTATCAGGACTTCCATTTTCTTCTCTTGTTTGTTGTGATGCTTCTTGTACAACTTTAATGGGGATAGTGTTATCTAATAAAATATCTTTATTACTAAAAATGTTGGGCTTCAGGGGAAAAATTCCGGTGGTTTGAAAACCGGAGACTGCTTTTTCTATTGAGGGAATTCAAATATATGCTTTATTAAATAAGGATGCCACGTCATAAACTGTAATTTGGCTTAGATGTTTGAACTTCATGTAGGAATCACATTTAGGTTTTTTAAGAGGCTCAAAAAGGTTACAACTAGCGGCTGAATCCTATACGAAGAATTTGAGGAAAGGAATAGAATAGCGATATTATTTTCTTTAGGGTTACCAGACGTCCGGATTAATCCGTCCATGTCTGGATTTTTACTACTTCAAGTGCGTCCGGGCAGATTTTTCACTAACGTCCGGATTTAAAAGTAGTTGTCTTTATAAATGACAAAAACAAATAAAAGAAAGCATTAAGAACCAAACAACAAAAAATATAAAATAATAAACTAGTGTAAAAATCTTTATAAATTTTGCAGTGTAAATTCACCTTAAGTCGAACAAAAAGGCGCGAATCCAATCGCTTGCCCAATTTGACAAGCGCGACAGGGTAACTAACTCTATTTTTTTGTGTTGGCCAATGTCGGCAGCAAGAATTTGGGGAATCACCAATATATTTATTTACATTAGTTGTATTCTTTCGACCCTTAAGTGGTATTCACTTCTATTTATAATTTTTAGTAACAAATAAATATTTAATGTTAATAGAAACCGCAGTTTTTATTGTGCTTTTAATGCAGATGTTTTCTATAGGTTCTATGGTATTGTTTTTTTTAGCTGAAAGATTTAACAATTTGCTAAACTGTTATCCATATTTGAGGCATTGCGAATTAGAGCAAACCATCCCACAATAAAAATGCCTTAACACGTATTTTCAATAGCAAAAACTTATTTATCAGAGCCAGAGTGAACTATGTGATTAACTATATTTATTATATTACACTAGTTATTAGTCCACACTAGCCCTGATAAATAATAAAAATCTTCTATTGAAAATTGGGTTAAAACAGTTTTTAAGATTTGTGGGATGGTCTGGTTCTTATGCCACATAGGTAGTAGAAAAAGTTTGTGATCGTTATCTATATCTTGGTGTATATTTATCTCGATATTTATATAGTATGACTGGTGGTATGACTATAAGATCCTTAACTTTGAAGTTCATTACAATTTTATAATAATTCTTCTACTTACCACTCTTTTCCATTATGCAAATCCTGCATCTAGAAACTGAAACACATTTAATAGAGTCAAAAACATATTTAAAAACTTAACAACACTAGCAGAAACAATAATAAATCAACGAAAAATGTTTATAACAATATCACGGAGCCAAACAAACAAGCAAAACTCACAAAACTGCAAATTGATTCTTAGCAAAAACGTGGCAAAAACCAAACGTTTAAACCAACAACAGAACAGAACCGTTAGGCGGGAAAATCTACCGAAAACATTACCCCCTTTTTCGTGGCTTTTCATAAAATCAATCTGTGAGTTTATTTTTGTCTTATTTAAGTTGTTAGACAATGACACCATGATGATGCCCAACTGTTTTCTGAAATGTAATGCGTTGTTTTGAAACTGCCCATTGCTAGCCGAGAAACAAACCAAAAATCAGATGATTTCTATAAATATGTTTTGCCATGTTGGATCTAGATATCCATTTTTATCAGCTGATTGACCGAATTGCAACACTGCTGCTCCGTAATTTGAATTGGCAATATTTTACATTTAGAATTATAAAATCGGGATTTGTACATTTAATAAAAGTGTTGCTTGACTGTTCTCAGATAGTGTATATCTCTCCTTATACAGTGCATTTCTTTAATGTACCCCTACCTTTTATTTTTTAAAGGGATAAATTTTAAAAAGTTTAACTTTGGGATATAAAATTGATGCATAAATACTATATTTTAGGGTGAAATTGACACATAAAATTTCAAGATGGCGGCTGGGCGCCTTCCTGGAAAAAAATTATATGGAAAAGGGAGTCTTGTGGCATAACATTTTAAAGCTCCCGATGAGTACCTTATAACCCTTAATATAAAGTCAATACCTTTACCTAATACAAAATGGCTGTACTTTAAAAATTAACTAAATACCTGATTTGGATGCCCATATTTCCGAAAGCAATAAAGTTAGATGTACCTAATGTGGTATTTTCTTAAAGCTCTTTAAAAGATATTTTTAATAGTGATACTTGTAATAATATACAGTGTAGAACAAAAGTATATATATTTTTTTAATAACGCACCTTGTATAATATATTACCACTAAAAATATCTTTAAAAGAACTAAAAATATTACATTTAGTAAATCAAACCGTAATAATTTTGGAAATATGGTCATCCAAATCAGGTATTTAGGTTATTTTTAAAGTACCATTTTGTATTAGGTAAAGTTATTGATTTTATATTCCAGGGTTATAAAGTACTCGTCAGGAGGTTTAAAAGGATGTGCCACAAGATCCCCCTTTCATTTAATTTTTTCCCAAGATGACGCCAAGCCGCCAACTGGAAATTTTCATCAGTCAATTTCACTCTTAAATATAGTATTTGCATCAATTTCGTATTTTAAAATTTTACCTTTTTTAATCGATCGTTTAAAAAATAACAGGGAGGGAGCATTAAAGAAAAAAAGTATGGATTAATCGTGTTGTGTGTGTCTAAATAGTTATTTTTCGAAATATGTCCTTTTGCATTATAATATCAAAGTTAAACCAAAACATCTGTGTCAACTGATTTAACTATTAATGTATCATAAATATTTTAAAATAAAAAAATGAAAGCAAAATTTTAGTGTCAGCATTTTCGCGATAACAGGATAAATAATAAATAGGTTTAATGGAAATAATAGTTATTTTTCTGCATTTATAAATATATTAGCATAATAACCAGAAAGTCCGAGAGTTTTATTATATGTCAAAATATCTATTTTCAATATATTTTCCAATAAACAAGAGGACAATTGTTTTTATTATATTCATTACTAAGAAAAAGTTTAATGTTTTGTACTTCTCTTATGGCATAATATTAAATTTTAAAGACAAGGCTGTTTGACTGTATCTTTCCCTTTTATCTTGTTTGATGCTATATACTCGAGTCAATAAAGCTGTAAAACAGGCAATGGTTAAATGTCCTCAATAAGAGCTCCAATTTTGATCCTTTTTTGAAACTTTAATTGTTTTATATCATTTAAAATCACAAACCTCTTGGTTGATAGAAATAATTATTTGAAGGGTGGCGGCGAATAACGATCAAAGTTTTATCTTTGATATCTACATTAACAATATTCGACTTAAAATATTAAAATGCAAATACTGGCAAAATATGCTAATTGAACTCGGATCGTTATTCGCCGCGACCCTTCATTTGTATTTTTAAAATAACAATAAGAATCACCCTTAAAAGATTGTTAAAAAGTTAGTAGACACTTTGTATAAATACCATTTATAGCGAAAACCATACATCGATTAAAAAAAAAGTTATAAGACCAAATTTATTTAAAACTTAACGAAAATACAAAATAATATTTCAAAATTGAGTGGTGTCTTCTTTTTTAATATTTATTTTTATTACAAATAAATGGTATTTATACAAAGTGTCTACTAACTTTTTAACAATCTTTAAGGGTGATTCTTCAACGAAAAATTCGAAGTAAAATTTACATAAACATATGTTCACAACGTTTTGCTTTTACATGGTGTGAAAATTAGGAAATTCGGGAGAAGTTTTCTATGCATCAAATGACATTTTTTTACATACAAAAAAATATTAGTGTTGTCCGTAAGGTATTTACTGCAAATATTAAAAAAGAAGACACCACTAAATTTTGAAATATTATTTTGTATTTTCGTTAAGTTTTAAATAAATTTGGTCTTATAACTTTTTTTAATCGATGTATGGTTTTCGCTAAAATAAATAAAAACCATTTTTTGGCATGATCAAATCGCTATCTATTTGGTATACAGGTGTGAAAACCATCTGACCGACCATAGGGAATTAAAAGTATTTAAACTATTTGAGGTGGGATCTCAGGGCACACAAAACCGGGTTGCTCCGGTTGTATCGGCAGTGTCGATCATCGCAGTAAAGCAGTGAAAAGCGTCCATAAATTTAATGGGGGACCGGGCACACGATGTTCTGCTCGGGCGTAATCGACCTAGCAGCCACCATCCAACTTATGGAATAAATAGTTGTGAATGAGAAGGAGTAGGGATCAGGGCACAATAAGCCCTAAGGCTGCAGTGCACCACCTAGGGGCGACAGTCGAAACCTGGGTGGGATGACCCCAAAAGGGTGGTAAAATAAAAATAGCCAGGAATCCCTGATTGCGTTTTGTTTGAATATACGGCCTCGTTGCAGCGATAAATTTTATAAGAGTACATAGCAAGTTGGTGAAAGAGATTTAATGTATGATTTGGCTATGATAGACGGTTTGGTTTCTATACCGGCATGTTAGTCATGTTGAGAATACTTAGTTTGCTTCACTTATCATTATATGAATTAAAAGTTAAAACATTGATGTATTGACCACACATTTACGTAGAAAATTTATATAAATATTATATAAAAAAACAAATTAACATTTCTCTATGGCGATATGACTAGCAATTTGCATAACAAAATATCTACAGAGTTACAAGATTTTTTGGTTTTGCTTTGCACTTGACCATTGTGCCGCCAAAAGTGACAATTTTTTTTTAAGGCGTCCAAACATTGCCAACCCTGTCATTACTGCCCATGCCTTAAAATTTTAAAATTCTTTTTCCTCATGTTTTTCAATATTGCATTAAAATTGTTCTGTTTCCTGTGAAGCAATCTGGCCAGTTTCAATGTAAATTAATTGATCTGGAACACTTCACAAATTATAGGGATTCTGACAGTTTTCTACTAAATACTTTTATATTTTAAATACATCATCAATATCCCTTTTGTGTATTGACCTTGGTCCAAAGGAACTGCAGTAAATGACCGAAATTTAGACTACCTCGCTATAATACTACCAGATCGCAAATATTCCTAAGTTTTTTGTTTTTTAAATTTTTAAGTGAGCCATTTCTTTTAGGTAAATTGGGGAATATTTGGCATGGTTATGTTTGATAACACAGGCCCACAAAAAAGTGGTGTGTGCTGGGTGTCGGACCCACCTAGTTAGGCGTATTTTTTCCCGCTGAACACGAATCCGAAGTCAAAACTGAAGGTCAAACTGCAAAAACCGAATTGCGGGGGCCAAGGGGCACTAGCAATTTTTTATTAAATGGATGGTATGTAACACCTCATTTAAAAGGCCCTTTGTACTCTATTTAACGCCACTTTGTTATCAAAAATCGGACCAGCCGTTTTAGACTTACAAGCCAATATAATTAAAACCACACTGTATAGTATTTAGGCCAAATTTTAAATGGTTGTAAGTCTGTCCCGCAATTCGGTTTTATGCAGTTTGACCTTCGGTTTTGACTTCAGATTCATGCTCAGCGGGAAAAAATACTTTCGACTAGGTGGGTCCGACACCCAGCACACACCACCTATTTTTTTTGTGGGCCTGTATAATTATTGTGTAATTTATATTGTTCATATATATTTTTTTAGTTCCTAAAAAGCAATAAACATCTACTGCCAATAAAAAATATATTATTTAATAAAACATATATATTTTTAGTCAGTACTAAACATAGTTAACAAACAACGTTGAAAGAGAAATGCTAATTTTATATTTTGGTCTATTAACCGTACTGGGTTATATGTAGAAAAAATACATACATGCATTTTTTTTCTATTATTTATTGTTGTGCATTCTGGGATGCAAATGGGATAATTTACCAAAGTTAGTTGTTATCTGTATATTATTTTATAGGTACTCGCACAAAAAGTCCATGTCCAAATAAATTCGTTTTAAATCTTTGTGGTAGCCTAGGAAGTCGTGTATGGAGTCTAAGTGCTGTGTACTGTTGGCACGGGTTTTTGAATAGCTTTGACATCACCTATTGTAATACTTTGACAGCAATATGTAGGCCCATTCTGACTGCACATCCTTTTAAAGTTTTTAAGTCAGGATCGTCGTCACAATATCTAAAACAAAAAGACAGTGTAAATAAATGATTTCTCAAAAAGCAGTATTCTATTTTTACCTGAGCTTTTTGAGTTTTTTCTTTTATTATTTTTCTTTCTTTTTTGCTTCCTACGTTAATTTTTGATACACTTGCTTCCGCTTCTTCCATTATAAAACCTCTCAGAGGTGATTTAAACAAAAATGCTACTACAAACTTCCAAAGCGGTTATTTTAATGTTATTTTCCACCTAAATACTTAATCTAAAAAATTAAGGCGTGCTCTGTTTCTAGCCTGCCTGAAACCACATGTAAACAATAAAATCTATCCCAGTGTCCCCTTAATTTTGTACTTTACATTAAATTTATAAGATCCATTACGCAAAAAAAATCTATAATTTCATCGGAAGCATGTAATACCGAAATATCGTAATAGATAGCAGAAGTGTGACCAAAATTATTTTAAATTTTTATCGGTTTTTGAGATTGCCTCAAAATTAGCAAGAATTCACAGCTAACTCTAATTTAAAAAGTGGATTTATCGGCTTTTGCATATTTGCTTCACATATATACCCAAATGCACAAGGAAAAAAGTTTTAGCAAGAAATTAAGTAAATTTACGTAAAAATTGCAAATGGTTTCAGTATGACACCTTGACTAACCATATTTTGTTTAAAATTAACCTCAGCATTTTTTACAATACACCACTTTAAAAATAGGGTGTAGCATAGGGTAAAACACCCAATAATTGGCACTTTAAGAAATATTTTTATTTTAATTTACTTTATTTCTAATTTAAAAATACTAAAAATAAATTTATGTAGCGACATATATTAGTTTATTTTTTAAACTTTTAATCCCAATAACTATTTTTAAGATAGAAGAAAATAACCTTATACGTTAAAAAACTACATAAATAATGATTAATGTTAGTTTTTTAGTTATTGGCATAATATTTTAGTTATTTTTTTCCTATTATCATCCAGGTAATACCGTAAGTAAAACAAAAAAGATCTTAACATTTATTAAAACAAAATAATACAATAACCATTTCTTACGTAAATATCTAGCCTGAGTCAACACATTTTAAATGTTGATTTGCAAACATAAGAAAAATTTAATTTTTAAATGAAAGTATAATTAAACATTATTAAATTTATTTTAAACAAGAATTACAAACAAAAAATTCTTTAAATAATTTATTACTTTTAAGGCAGGAATCATGATATACTCTTAAACAGTTTTGACATTTAATACCATACTTTAACACAGTTATATTGTATGTATATAAATGACACAAACCCTTGTTAACAAATTTATTATTTTTGGGGGAGAAGGAGATTGAGTAACTACATTTCTATCCAAATTAAAAGGAGTAAAATCAAAGGATAACTTTTTTTAAAGGTTTCTTGTTTTTCAGGGGGCTTTATATCTATGTCATTTTCTTCATCCAAACTAGAAGATGAAGATGAGCTAGGTGGGTCAAACTTTAAACTTTCTTCATTATATATTTCATTTGAAATACTTGGTTCAGGAAATTCATTTGGGATTTCAGTGTTTGTGTTACTAATATTAGCATTCTTGTCATCGTCATTAATAAAAATTATTGGTATATCTTCGATATCAGTAACTTGATCAAAGGTTTTATTAGGGATCAAATTAAAATCTTCGGTAATAGGTTCCTGAACATCTGCTGCTTGAATTTGTATGACAGACTTGTTTAGATTTATATTTTTATCCATGCTGACGTTATTAGATTTGTTAATTTTTTAAAAATATTTTGTAACAGAACAAAATACTTTTCTGTATTATTTTCATTGATCAAGCCTTGATTTATTTCCTTAAAATTTCTGGTTCGCAAATACTTACAAAATCATTGTAAGTTAAGACACCATCCTCCTTATCGCTAATAAGTGTAATTAGATTATTATCATTTTCAATTTTTCGCTTTCCTAGGCATTTGGTATAGTCGATAGCATTTTGGTTGCAAGGATAGAGCCCACAAGCCTTAAAACCATTTATAACTGTATTGGTACCTAAAGCAAGTAGGGCTTCTTGAAGAATTGGGGCAAAGTGAACCTTGGTTAGTTGTATTAATTGGTTATGACGACACCAATTTGTAACTGCTTTTTTCCATGCTACCTTCAAGGGCTTAAAACTGGAAACATCGGCCGGCTGTAATATCCTGGTTGCATTCGGGTAAAGAGAAATTAAAACTATTTTGAGTTGGCGACAAAGTTCGGTAAGTTCCAATGTTTGATGAGTTTTATGTCCGTCAACAAAAAGAATCACAGGAAAATCAACATTTTGTTTAACCAGGTGGGGGTATAACACATTAAAAATATATTCGTAAAAATTTCAGCCTTCATCCATCCATTGTCACTTATTCCTATTTCCCATCCTTTTGGAACACTTTTAGCAATAGACATCGGTAACCGCTTATAAGGATAAACCACCATAGGTGGAGTAATAAAACCAGACGCGGAAAAAGTGAACATAACAGTTATATTCATTTTTGATGGTCCGTGCTCAATCTGATAAACATTTTTAGATCCTTTGGGAGCAATAACTTTATCCTCTTTGGGACACAATGCAAAACAAGTTTCATCGCCATTAAAGATGCGCGATTGATCCTCCAATATGTGAAACAGGTCTTATTCTCTTAAATACTCTTCAATCTGCCTAAACCAGTTCCTAATATCAGTTTCGGAGACATTACCGCTAGCATTGGTAACTGCGTCTGCAACCCTACTTGTTAGAATTGGATGTCTTTGTAAAAAACATTTTTACCAGTTGTCGCCCGGAATATTGTTTTTGAACGGTGTGTCCCGAGGATTTTTATCTAAAAACGATTTTACCGAGAGTTGTTTGTCTTCCTTTCTTTTGGGAGACCCCTTTTTATGGCTCTCCACAATCCAAGACACTAATAAATCCTCTTCTTCCTTTAATAAATAAGTTTTCGGTCCATGTTCAATTTTGGAAAATTTTTCACTGAGCCGAAATTGCAATGTTGAACGAGGTACATTATATTTTAAAGCAGCTTGTTTTTTTGACATGCTATTTTTAATTTCTGTTAAAGCCTTTTGAACTGACTCTTCGCTGTATTTTTAAGTGTATTTACAGTTTTTTCCAACTTTGGGCATGATTTTTAGTTCTAAAAAAGGGAGTCAAATACTAATCTTGCATTTATTTTGCAAAAGCCAGTTATTGGCATGGTATGCCAATTACTGATTTGGTCGATTTTGTCGTGTCAGTTATTGGCATACTAAAAATTGGTTGTAAATACTAATATAATAAGCTATTTTTATGAAATTTTAAATCTCCAACACCAGTAAATATCGCCATAAATGCAAAGGTCTTAAAAAAGTATATCCTAACGGGTTAAACGACAAACAAAATAAGGCGATTTCTAATGAAATTCGTTAAATTCTTACCTTGGACAGACACTTACACTTCCACTCACGACAGTAAGCACTACACTGAATTAAATGACGCCAAACAAAATTTCCTACCTAGCAAACGTTGCCAAGTTTCCAAAAATATATAGTTAATTACTTAAAATGAAGAAGGAAACTAATTATGGTTTAAAAAGAACCTAAGTGCCAATAACTAGGCGAGTGCCAACAATTAGGTAGTTTACCCTATTTATGTTCAAATGATACAATGGACTTAATTTTTTAATAATTTTATAACCAAACCGGCGCATTCGCCATAAATTATAATACTTTGGCCGTTTACCTTTAAAATGTGCGGGTTGCAGAAATACTGCAGGCCCAGCAGATCGTGGTAAATATCTATACTGTTGCAATATCGCCTTTTTTATTTATTAAATTTTTACGCTACTTGTAGTTATAAAAATTCCTAAGTAGTCTGGTTTGTGGCAAACTTGGCAAAATTCTGCTACCGATGAACGCGAAGACGGCAAACTGTCTTTAGCAGGTTCTCTTTCCTTAACCCTTTGCTGTGTGTTTTTTTTATATTTAAACCTAAATCAGACTTTTTCTACAAAATTGTAAACATTTTGTCTTTGTGAATCCCTCAGATAGAGGTAAGAAATTAAATTTAAACGTTTTAAAAAACAAAATGGTAACTATTGCAAATATTCTTTGCAGGGTTTTATTTTTGGGGTAAAATTACGCCCGTATGGTTTCAACTTTAAGCGCGATTTACGATTTCATCTGTCAAATTGATTGAGCAGCATTAAGCAGCCACAAACAAGACACCTTGGAAATTCCACAATAGGCCAGTTTTTCCAAGATTTTTTAACTTTTCTTTAAAGCGACATTGTTTTTCTCTGTGGCTGATAAGGTTTGATAAAATATAGTTTCATAAGTTTTAATAAAAACCAGTAATTTTTATAAAAAAACTCTTTGTACATATTTGGTTTTTCGCACTCGTTGTACATATTTCGTTTTATCTAGAGACTTTTACCTATGAAGTTTTACAAAAATATTGTAGAAATACCTTGTTATATATTAATTATATAATAATATATGAAGTTTACCTCAATCTTTTATTTCTTCATCCAACATCCTAAACTAAAGTCTCTTATTTCTCAGTTATAGAGATTCTAAATATATATATTTTTTAATTCAGTGGCGCCCTAAATGTATAAGCACTCCTTACTCAACCCATAGTGCCTACCGACGGAGTGCTGCCGTTCGCACGTGGTTACTTTTTTTATAAAAAGTACATCGTAAAGGAAATAGGCTTTGTTTTTATGTTACATCATTTATACCTAAATGTAAAAGAAAAAGTTATACGAGAAATTAAAAAGATATACGTAGGTTAGATATCGTTGAAAGTAATAAAACTTAAAAAACCATATCTTACCTATAAATAGTCTTAGAGCCTCGTACAATAAACCATTTTAATGGTAATTGTTCTTTCTTTCAATTGAATATACCATTGCCCATACCCAAAACTGCGTAGAAAAGAGTTACAGAACATTGTTTAAATTAGGTAAAATTGCCGAAAAATGGTGTAAGTGGTTAACTTTAAAAAATAGTTCTCGAATAATATAACAATTGTGTTTTTTTTGAGAACCATAATAAATTATTTCAAAAAGATTTTTGATCTTGTTTAAACGTTTCCGAGGAAATTTCTTTTTGAGAAAATTATACATATTTTTATTTTTTAGTTATTTTTTTTGTATATTTACTTTATTTTTAAAAAGTTTTGAAGATTCAAATGACAAAAAAGAAAATTAATTTTTAACGTCTTAAATGGATTTAAATTAATAAAGGTTTAATATACTAAAATATTTAATATTTGCGTAAAAAATGCACCAAAAAATATATCAAGTAGTTACACTTCCCACACATGTGCTTATAAACATTTACCACACCTGTATATATTTGTTATCGTGGTGATAAGGCCTATGACTTAATAAAAATATTTACACGGTGTTCTATAAGAAAAAACATTAAATTGTCACAATTACTTTTTATCTAAACCCTGTATAAAGAATCAAATAGTTTCTGTAGATTCTAAGTAAACAGTTCTACACATTTTTTTTATGGTTTTATGCTATCTCTTATAATAAAGAATATAACGGGGTAAAGTGAAGAAAAAGAATTTTTAAATTTCGCCTTGTATCTCGTATCAACAAAAATTTTATTAAAATTTTAACTAGGCCATTTTAGGTTTCTCCAGAATCCACCCCTAACAGTTTTTTAATAACTGAGATAACTCAAAAAATGCTCTATTTTGCCCACCCTGTACCTATACAGGTCTGGAAAATCGTTATCGAACCATCGGGATTAACAATTGGAAAAAGAGAAAGAGATCTTGCCTTAAGATAAAGAGTAACGGAAAATAAGATATTCCCCGATTTTTCAAATGTAATGATGCCATATGTATGTATACGCCCACTTTCCTGCAGTAGTGGGGCACATCAACGTGCCGTCGCCGGGTCCGAGCATTTGGAGAGAGTTCATTTGCAAGCTGTTTGGGGTACTGCAAACTACAAACTACGGCGCTTTCTTTTAAAATGTTGGTTTATACCGTTGAACAAAAAGTTTAAGAGTTTAAATTATTAATGCCGGTAATTCAGCAGAAGAAATAATCGGGAGATTTGCATTTTTATTTAAAGAAAGTCAGGTGTTAAAAGTACAATTTTAAAAATTATAAGTAAGTTTGAAACCAGAGTTTGTTTACAAAATTGTAGGAAATGCATGAGTAATGATGAGGTGCCGCCTGCACCTTCATTAAATGAGGAACGACAAGTCCGTGAGACTGCTGTTTGCAGTATAGCCGAAATTAATTTTCCTTGTAGTTAGTCCAGTTAGGAAGTAGATATACTATGCCGGTTCTAACATAATAATGGTAGTTTTCCCATAAGAAATACATGGGGAAAATTTAAGGTTCGATTTGCATTTTTATGACCATCCTAGGGCGTGGCCCAAAATAGGGGATGATTTTAAACCACGTGATAGATAGGGGTAGTTTTTATAGATAGGGGTAGTTTTCGTAACCATCGATGACGTCATCACCTAAAGTCAAAATTGAAACGACCTATAAATTAATTAAAAAGTCTCGCCTGCGCCAGGATTGGAACTCGATCCACCTGCGTGAGAACCCAACGCCATATACCACTAGACTATTGGGAGATCCGATAATTAAATGTTAAACGGTGTTCAATTGAAGCTCTCACCTGAGCAGGGATTTGAACCCGAGGTCACACGCTTCCAAGGTAAAGTCCGTTACCACGCGGCCAATGCGTCATTAGAAAACAAAGCCGATGATGTCAGCCAGATGGCCCGAAACCACAAACAGAAAAATGTTAATTTAAAATACGCCGATAAAACCACATTCCGATCAAAATCTAAAAAATATTAAACTAAAGTAAACAAAAAATATATGTCACATCCAGTAGGTGGTATAGATAGATATAGGAGAGAGATATGTAATTAAATTAAGATCAACATCCGGCATGCGAATTAATAAAAAATGCCCATTTAAAAGAAAATATTTTTAAAAATAAATTTAGTACCTAAGCTTTAATCAAATATTAATACCAAAAAGCGAATAGTTATATATTAATTTACCAAAAGTGTTCAATAATACCAAATATACCGAGCACATAGTAAAGTAATAAAATTTCTATAAATTACAATAAATATACATATCACCAAGAGTACATTATACAGAGTAGTATACAGGGTAAATCCGTCAGCATGTCAACAAATTTAAATAAATATACAGGTAGGTAGGTCACTAAAAGTATATTATTATACTTGTCAAATGTCAATATTAAATAAAAATCACCAACCTAAAAACAAATAATACCAAATATACTGAGTACATAGTTATGCAATAAATATACATATCACCAAGAGTACATTATACAGAGTAGTATAGAGGGCAAATCCGTCAACATGTCAACAAATTTAAAGAAATATACAGATAGATAGATCACTAAAAAGTATATTATTATACTTGTCAAATGTCAATGTTAAATAAAAATCGTCAACCTAAAAACAAATAATACCAAATATACAGGTAAACACCAGTACATAGTTATGCAATAAATATACATATCGCCAAGAGTATATTATACAGCGGTGTGTACAGAGTAAATCCACTAACATGTTATTAAATTTAAATAAATATACAAGCAGCCCGCTAAACGTATATTATACAGGGGTTGTCAAAATAAAAATCGCCTGCCTAAAAACAAATAATACCAAATACACTGAGTATATAGTTATGCAATAAATATACATACCGCCAAGAGTATATTATACAGGGTTGTGTACAGAGTAAATCCACTAACATGTTAATAAAATTAAATAAATATACAGGTACACAGACCACTAAAAAGTATATTATTCAGGGCTTATTAAATAAAAAATCGCCAACTTAAAAACAAATAATACCAAATATACTGAGTACATAAAAGTAATAAAATTTCTACAAATTACAATAGCCTAGTTTACACCGGACGGACCAAACTTATGATCCGAGGTCTAAATGACGTCACGAGTACTTTTTTCTCCGTGTAAACACCCGAGGATTAAAATTTGGTATACGAATTTGATACGCGTCAACTAGGTAAGATTTAAGAAAATACTAAGCCGTGTAAACAGTTGCGGACACTTCTTTAACATAACCTAACATTTTTTACAAAAGATTTAAAGTTTAAAGTAACAAAGCATTAGTATTTTATAAAGAAAATGGATAAACCAGGTTGTAGCAAGTTTTTAAAAGATAGCACAAATTTAGGAACTACTGGAAAAAGAAGAACTGGTCTGAGAAAGAAACGAGAGTTTTACTAGAGGTAGCGACTGACATGAAAATTTTAAAATTAATGGACACCAATAAATATCGGCACGCAGATATTTATAAATCATTAGAAAAAAAGCTTGAAGAAAAAGGTGTTCACAAAATCTATGAACAAATTAAAATTCGGTTAAAAAAACTTAAATTGTCATATATGAACTGCAAGAAAGAAAATAAGCCAAGTGGAAAGGGAAGAACAGATATCCCATTTTACGATGAACTTGACCTACTATATGGCACTAGACCATTAACTAACTGTAATATTAATGGCTTTGACACTCTTGAAATGAATGTTTCTGATATTCCAACAGTTTCTGAAGATGAAATAGTTGATGGAAACATTATAATCGAAGAAGATATTTCAGAAAACATAATTCTTGAACCCTCAGTTTAAGAAATACTTGAGAATGAAGAAGGTAGATAATTTTAAAAGTTATATTCTATAAGTAGGTATTATTTTTCCAAAAATAATGTACCTAAATCGAAAAACTCTAGAGTTATAATATTTTATTATTATTCTTCGTTGTTTTGCCATTTTTATATAATTTATTTAAACTACAGATATTATTACAATGGGTAAATCACCTTAGAATTATGGTGTACAAGTACATGGAATTTGCTGAGATTTCAATGGGATTCTGGTGTAAAAAATGTTTTAAGGTGGTTTCCTCCTTGTGTGATTATTTTTCATTACTGTATTTATTAATAGGGAAAAAATGCATTATAAAAAGATATGTTGCGTTTTTTAGATACTGAGACTTGCAAAAACACAAAAGCCAGGCTGCCCCCGGATTGTCAACGAATGTTGTCCTGCCAAATTTTGCCAGTACCCTAAAGAACTGGGAAGAATTATTTAATAAAATGAGTGCAGATCAAGAAAAATCCCTAGCTCGTGAATTAAAAAAACAGAGAGAGTGGGATGTAAAATTAGAAAAAATGCAAATGAGGTCGCAAGAAAGGCATACAAACAAGCTATAAGTGCACTAACACAATTAACACCTACCAATAAGTTAAACGAAAACCCTACAGAAAAAAGGGTGTCTGATTTTGAATTATTTTCAGATAATTCAGATGAGTCTGATTTGTAAGAATAAAACAAAATGGTAAAACTTATTATATTTTACATGTATAAGACTGATAAGATGACTGATTTGTTTTATGTATTTTGTCTGTACTATTTTTTCAGAAGTTTGTTTTTAGTTCTACATTAGAATTAATGTTATGTTTTGGTAGTTTAAAGTCTATTACAGTTACTGTGATAAGATGACTGGATTTGTTTTGTGAATTTTGTCTGTACTATTTTTTCAGAAGTTTGTTTTTAGTTTTACATTAGAATTAATGTTATGTTTTGGTAGTTGACAATTTATTACAGTTAAGGTGTGTGCAGTGTACTTTACTAAAGTATTTTGATTCAGTACTACTTTTAGCTGTTGTCAGAATTATGTTTTGTTTTGGTAATTTAGTTTATTTCAATAAACGTTTATGCAATGTACTTTAATGTTTTTATTTTACCTCTCCAATGATGAAAATTAAATCTTAAAAATATATTAAAAAAAAACACATCAAAAAGTTTATATTATTTATTTACATTATGGTGACACATCTCCAGCTTTTATTTTAAAGAATATGTTTTTATAGGAAAGTTTGCAGCTAAATAATCACATATTCGTCTACGTTTCTCCACAGCACCTACAGCTGCATGTTGAGTCAATGGTTGCCTTGCTTGTGGTAACATTATTTCAGCTTCTTCAACATCTTTTAACCACTGCTGAACAAATATTTCTTTTCTGTCCTCAATGAAATTGTGTAAGATGCAGCAAGCAACAATAACTTTTGGAACAGACTTATAATACATATCCATTCTTTTCAATAAAATTCCGAATCGAGCCTTCAATCTGCCAAAGGCCCATTCTACAACAACGTGGGCTGCATTAAGATATACATTAAAAGATTCTTCTTCCGGGGTACAAGCTCCAGAGAACCCTTTTATGATCCAAGTTAGAAGGGGATAGGCTGGATCCCCCACAATCATATAGTTCAGGTTAATTCCATGAAAAAGTTTTTCCACCTCAAAAGGTAATTATTACCTAAAGGTCAGTTTTTTTCAATCAAACTTATTTTACTTTAATAAGGAGAGTACCAATTTTCTATTTCTATTTATAAATAATTTTAAAATAAAATTTTCTACATAGTTTGTCTACTATTTTATATATTTGTACAGGCAATTTTATCAATAAGAGTTTTTAGAATTTAAGGTGGTCTACCATCTTTAATTAATCAGTTCCCATTAGCTAGGTACATAATTAGTTAAAAATTCTTAGCCTCTAGTTAAATTACTCTAAAAGTCTACATCAATAAAGTGACTCGAAGCCTTTTATTAAAGAATAATACAGGGTCCGGCAAAATGAACAACCCATTTTAAATTGCTTATAAAAATTTATTAACTTTAAAAATAAAACAAAGGAACATGTATTCTTAAACAAGAAAGATGGGAGTTTATTATGCTTTGAATATGGTGTGCCGCAAATGACCGCCACCCTCTTCAATACATTCTTCTAACTGGTTCATACATTTTCTCATTACTTTTTGAAGAACTTGCCTAGAAATAGCGTGAATTTCATTGGCAATATTTGTTTTTAGCTCCCTTACATTTCTAGGTTTATTGGCAAACACTTTATGTTTTAAATAGCCCCAGAGAAAATAATCTGGTGCTGAAAGGTCGGGCGATCTTGCTGGCCAAGGAATGGTACCATTCTTAGAAATCAGTCTGTTTGGAAAGGATTGTCGCAAAATATCCATGCTTATTCTTGCCGTATGGCTTGTTGCGCCATCCTGTTGAAACCAGTAATGTCCAATTTCATTTTGAATTTGCGGTACGAAGAATCTGCAACATTTGAACATAGCGTGCGGCAGTAACTGTTACTGTCTGACCATTTTCCTCAAAAAAATAAGGTCCGATTATCCTAGACGAGGAGATGGCGCACCATACAGTTACTTTGGGACAATGTAATGGACGCTGATGAATTTCGCGTGGATTCTCTTGAGCCCAGTAACGACAATTCTGTTTATTTACATCTCCGTTTAAATAAAAGTGGGCCTCATTGCTCATAAACATATTGTTTTCAATACCTTGATAATTGGTACGAAGAAGGCGACAGAACTCAAGTCTATTAATCTTATCCTGATGATTTATTTCTTGAACAATTGCGATCTTGTATGGGTGAAAATTCATTTTTTTTAACATTCTTCGTGTACTTCGCTCAGATAAATTTAAAACAGTAGCATATTTAACAACAGATTTTTTGGGACTAGCGATAATTGCATTTCTAACTCTGTCTTCGTTCAGTGCATTGCAGGCAGATCTTGGCCGCCCACTTGACTTCTTGTCTAAAACGGATCCTCCTGTCCTCCATTTACGAATCCAAACTGTAATGGTCTTCCGCTGCGGACACTGTCGGTCATTAAATTGACGTCGAAAACACCTTTGAACGGCTATAATGGAATTATATTCAATAAATTTTTCGACACAAAAAATGCGATGTTCTGTTAACCAACGCGGCATTTTGACAACTGTCAACAATTTTAATAAACTCTCCAAAGCCTACTTTTCCAAATAAAAATATCGCCATAGTGAATACTCGATACATTTTTTTATATTAAAGAAACAAAATAGGTAATACATTTTGCCGGACCCTGTATAAGCAATTTGTAATTTATAACATAAATAATAAGAGTTAACATGAATACCTGTGGCAAAAATTTTTTGTGACACTTGTAAAGTTGGACCCTTTTAGGACAGTGGCATCGTGTACTGACCCTGGGTACTGTACAAAAACATTCTGAAACCTAAAATATTGTTTTAGTTAAATAAATTTCTAATTCAATAATTTTTACTGTATTATTTACTTAAGATGTTTTTACCAACTTATTTAAAAAATGGAAAAGGATAAAAGTACAAAATGTATGCATAGAATTTTTTGTTTAATTTGGCTGTGTAGGTACTTTGTTTGACTATTATTTGCAGCGTGTTTTCGCCAGCTCTAATTGATTAAATGATAACCATTATCTGTCAACCACAATCAAAAATTTATTGGACAGGGGTGATAGAATGTTGTTACCAATTGATCAACGGGAGCTGGAAACAACACACAGTCCTAAATTATGTGTTGTGTATAACGATTGCATATGTATAATTAATATATGTATTTAATTAAATATCCTAAATAAAAAAACAACATTTTTTCATGTTATAATAATGTATAGGGTCAATATTATACAGAAAAACTTTTCACTTTTTCACAGCCAAGTGTGTTAATAAAACATCTAGTGAAAAAATAATATAAAATTTTAGTACAATCATCACAATATTAACCTCTAGGAGCAGACATTAAAAATTGGACATATCTTTCTTTTAGTATTTCTTAATAGCCATATGTAATTTCTTTGTCCAATTGTTTATTTATCTGGTCTCTTAGATTAATACTGAATGTGACCAATATAATTGATCGGAGAGAAATTCCTTAGCTGTTTCAAAATAAGTAGTTTTTAAAAGCTTATACCTGCTTTTGTGATCCACAACTGCTAGCATATTGTAGGATGCCCAGCCCTTTCTATTAATAAAGTCTCTATATCCATCCCTTGGAGGTGTTATGGGGATATGAGTGCCATCTATGGCACCCAACAACATGGGTATATGGCTAACACTTTCAAAATGTGAGGATATTTCTTCCACTTCAAATTCATTTGGCATTTTCAAATATGTTGGCATCATATGCTTTATAATAGCATTTGTCACATT
Source organism: Listronotus bonariensis (assembly GCA_014170235.1). Lineage (NCBI taxonomy): Eukaryota > Metazoa > Arthropoda > Insecta > Coleoptera > Curculionidae > Listronotus > Listronotus bonariensis. The sequence goes on along the minus strand of JACEGR010004015.1, from coordinate 44,044 downwards.
CAAAAGGCACTTTCTTCCTGTGGATTTATGTATTCCGAACACTGCACCGACCACACGATATTCACTACAACTACAAAGTTTGTAAATACAAACGGCAACTTATTTTTCCACAGACAGTGGTTCGCGTGATTTTATTATTTGTTCCTTAGGTTGTAAACTTGGCCGTAACAAATCACATAGTAACTCAAACGAATCTTTTTTCATACGAAAATTTTTGAGCCAATCTGTATCAGTGTATTTATTTAACATAATCAGCCACATTTCGTTGCTTCTGGGTTTCATCCAGATCCTTCTATAATTTAAATTTATTAAACCCACAACATAATTGATGCCATCTAACAAGGAAATAGCCAAATTTTCCTTCAACAAAGACTTTCTCAATAGAATATGATTTCTTTTCTTATTGCAGTTCATTTTTTGCACTTTTAAAAACCTAATATTAATAAAACAAGTTCTTTTTCCATTTTTAGAAAAAAAAACGAACAAAATTACAAAAAAAATCCGAAATAAAAAGTAAGGTTAGAGATTGATGTCTTGTCACCTGTGAATTGTCAAAATCTTTACTCCTAGGTTTAAATTGGTCTACAAAATACTTTTCGCATAAACACTAGCGGACCTACTAAAAAGGTCCACCATTTGGTACGAGGAGTAAATAAAACCTTGCCGTGTAAACTAGGCCAATAAATATACATAGCACCATGAGCACATTATACAGGGCAGTATACAGGGTAAATCCGTTAACTTCCCAACAAATTTAAATAAATATACAGGTAGATAGGACACTAAAAAGTATATTATACGGGGGTTGTTAAATAAAAATTGCCAACTGAAAAACAAATAATACTAAATATACAGAGTCCATAGTCAAACAATAAAATTTCTATAAATTACAATAAATTTACATATCAATAGGAAACATTATACTGGGCTCTCAATATGACATTATTATTACCAAGTATACAAGGAGATATATAGGTAAATTATACAGGGCTGCCAGCAGCGGTGCTAATATTACCACAAGTAGATATATATGCAAATTATACGAGGCTGTCAGCGACACTAATATTACCAGTATACAAGGAGATATATAGGTAAATGGGTTACAATAAAAATTATTAACCTATCAAGAGTAGGTTTCTTGTTTTGACAGGTTTCAGGCTGATTGATACAGTACGAACCAAGGAGGCAAAGTATGATGTGATTTAAAAACACACACAACCACACCTCACCTCTCTGGGTACGTACCTGATTCAAACCCTCCAATGTTGCATCGTCCATCTAAGCGAATAGAGTCACCCATTAAGGCTCAAGGTAATGAATTATTTTAATAATAATACACATGATAGGTCTCTGGAAGCATAATACCTCCATTTACTATCCTAGAGGTCAAAAATATGTAGTAAAACACGGCATCCTGGTTTCTTTGATGGTAAAATCATTTCAGTACAAAAAATCAGCCTCGATAAGAATGAACGATGCAAATAGCGTTCATTCTTAGAGAGACTAATAATATGCAACAAAACACAAAGGTTTCCTCAGCAATAAAAATCATAAGCTAGACCAAGTCTTGCTGTATAAATCAGAGTAAAGAAGCTACACCAAGCCCAGTGAACGGTTCTAATTACATTCGCAGTGCAATATATAGTTACTATACAACTGATTAAATATGCACCTATTGTTAATTTCCACCTAATATTCTTAAACCACCGACACTAATAAATGATAGAGTTGTAAACAGAACGGATCAAATTACCAACAGTCAACAGCTAAGTACTCAACCGCTAACCGCCGTCGAACAATCGTCGACAGCTATTGATCGGCTTTAAGCCGTCAAACGACATCAAACAGTCAAGCGCAAAACCGCTCAATCTCCAACAGACGGCCCTCCAACAGCTTAATCAACTTTAAAATTAATAAAAAAGCTGTTTATAAATATTAAAATCGCTAGTAAACATGTAAATATACAGGACGTTTAAAAAATCTTTCAACGGTTCAAAATAATTAAAAACACCCTATAACAGGGAATCAAAAATAAATCTGTAACAGGTAAATAATTATAGTTCAAATAAGGCCGATATATATTAATTAGTCGAAAAGTAAATCAAATACACAGTTCAAAAGTTAAGTTTAAAATTACCTAATTAGAGACCCCCATCCCGCTTTCTACCAGAAGTACATAGTAAAAACCGTAAAAATAGGTAAATCGTATAATGGGTAAATACATCATTGTAAAAACAAGCTTATAAGGTGCATTAAAACAATCAATTCAATAAATCGTCAAAGGTCTGTCGCAGGTATTTTTATGTTAAAAAAGGTAAAGCGATCATTAAAATGCATAGAAATAAGTTTAAAAATAGGTAAAAGCTGTAAAACAATCAGGTAAAAATAAAAAGAGAGACAAAAAATAAACTTACGATTTTTGAAACACCCTGTATGCTGGGTTTTTAGTAAAAATGTTACCACATGTGACATATAAGGATTTTAAATTCTGGGACTTAAGTGATATCTTAGCAACAAAAAACAATATACCAAATAAGTACCAAAGAACATAAAAATCCGAACTGCATTTTCTCTCACGTTTTACATGGGGCTTGAGACCCACAAAAATAACAAACGCGGGACATTTAACCCATTTATTATTTTTGGTACGTTTAAAAATGCATAATTAATCACCCCTAATTATGAAAGGGCTGGGTCTGTATGTCCGTCAAAAAGTCAAATATATATAGGTAAACGCATAAAATATTAATAAAAACCACAACCTTTCGGGAACGTAAAACGAAAAAAATTAAAGTATATAAAAATGCCATAATAAAAATCAAATAAGTCAAATATATAGGTAAACGTATAAAATATTAATAAAGACCCACAACTTTTCAGGAACGTAAAACGAGCTAAATTTTAAAAAGGTGTATAATTAGGCAAAAATTAAAAATGTAAGAATATGAAAGAAACATACCTATAACATGTTTTGGCACCTAGCACAACACCTAAACATGGGTTTCCTACAAGTCAGACAAGTTGGACGATCCCGTAACACCAAGAAATTGTCACAGTCAAAGCACATCCACACACTTATTTGAAAGTGTTCAAATATTGGATATAAAGGTGCGTTTAGACTTGAGCACGCACGAACTGATCCACCGCGAATGAGCGTGCGTTCGCGCTCGTCAGTTCTTGTTTAGATTTACGATCATCCACGGACGAATGCCCTATTCGCAGTGATCCATTTGTGCGCAATGATGGTGGACGAGGAAATTGCGGCTGCTGCGTTTATTGTAATTTATAAACTAATTAAACAAAAAGAAACCAAGAAACGTCGAAGGCGTCGCTGGTGGAAAACGCAGTTGTTTCGTGATCGAAGTGATGTTCTAAGTGATCTAACTTCTGAAATTGGATGTGACCAATTTAGAAACTTTACACGGATGACAAGTGCTGACTTTGAATACTTACTGAGGTTGGTAGCACCAAAAATTGCTAAAAAGGATACGCAGTTACGAGAAGCAATATCACCACGAGAACGTCTGGCGATAACTTTACGTTTTTTGGCGACCGGAGATTCCTTTGGCAGTCTGCAGTACCTGTTTAAAGTATCCAAAGCATCAATCAGTAACATTATTCCAGAAGTATGCCTGGCCATTACGGAGGTACTTTGGGATTACATAAAGGTAATTAAAACTTTTAGAAATATTTATTATACTTTTTATTGACATAGTACCTTCGTAAACAAATAAAGAGGTATTCGTTCTATAAGTTTTCTTCTGTAAACTGAGTTAAGTAGTGGCTTACAGCCGAATCGATCGATGATGGGTTATCATAATAAGAAGTGACTGTAGATGCGTTAGAAGTTTGGTCAGTGAGAGGAGATGGAGCTGGTGTGCTTGTGGTTAGAATGGTGTATTGCGGAGATGGGGCTGGTGTGTTTGTGGTTAGAATGGTGTATTGCGGAGATGGAGCTGGTGTGTTTGTGGTTAGAGTGGTGTATTGCGGAGATGGAGCTGGTGTGCTAGAAGTTGTGAAAGTGTGATGTGGATGTTGTCGAATGGTAGGCAATGTGGCAACAGGATATGTTGGTAAGGCATTAGTTACAGTGGAAGGACGATCGAAATAACCCATATCAGCTTTGAATAGCACATTGTTAATCTCGTGTTCTACTAATGCTCGTGTTCTTCTGGAATAACTCATAAGTTTTTGGCCAATGTGCTGACAATAACCAGAATATTTGTTTTCACTTCCGCTGCGTTTAGAACCGGATTCCAAGATCTGAAATGCTTTTTGTATTCTTGGGTCCTCTGTTTGCTGCTTTCGCTTCTTTTGTTTGTTTACCAAGTTTGGTTGCGAAGCAGTAGTGGACTGCGAGGAAAAGCTTTGAGTAGATGGAACCGGACTCATGTCTCTCCTCTCATCCTCCAATTCCGACTGCAGCGACTCTTCTTGACTTTCCTCTAAAAACTCTTGGTCTGATCCTGCTTCGTCCTAAAAAAATTCAGGTGTTACAAGTAGTTTATACTAAATTATATTACTATAATACTATATTATTATAAGCTAATAATATAAATAATTAGAAAGATGTTTTTCGTCTTGTTTCAGATGCCAATAACCCCAGAAGAATGGATGCTGGTATCGGAGCAATTTCACCAGATGTGGAATTTTCCAAACTGTCTGGGAGCCATGGACGGTAAACATGTCGTACTGCAAGCCCCTATTAAGAGCGGAAGCGAATTTTATAACTACAAGCCATCACATAGTATCGTAATGTTTGCATTGGTAGATGCCAATTACAACATAATCTTTCTTGATGCTGGTACTCAAGGGCGAATCTCGGATGGGGGAGTTTTCAAGAAAACAGAGCTGCATCAACATCTTGTGAGAAAAACCTTAGGAGTACCACCTCCGAAGGCTTTGCCGGGTAGACACACCGAAGTTCCGTATGTCATTGTTGCAGATGAAGCATTCCCTCTAGAGGAAAATATATTGAAGCCGTATTCAGGAGTTCACCCTGGAGGATCGACAAAGAGAATTTTCAACTATCGGCTTCAGCAGGGCACGCAGAATAGTTGAAAACGTTTTTGGAATTATGTCAGCAGTCTTTAGAGTATTGCGTAAGCCTTTGTTGTTAGAACCGGAAAAGGCACAGATCGTGATTATGGCAATTGCCTACCTTCACAATTTTTGCGGCGCCATACTTCAAGCAATACCTACACTCCCCAGAATTTTTTGGACACTGAAAATAATGGGGCATTAGTGGAAGGCCAATGGCGTCGAGAGATAGCCACAAATAGTAAAAGTTCGATGCTGCCAATGACAGTTTTACCTCGAAGATCTACACGTACAGCACAAACCATTCGTGACGAGTTTGCAGACTATTTTGTCACCACCGGGGCTTTTGCTTGGCAAGATACATATGCATAACTACTGCAGAGGTGTACAGGGTCGTTTTTAAAATGCCTATGCGCTCGTACAAATTTACCGGGTGTCAATTAAGTCCTGGGACGGCTGAATATTTCGCAAACGCACCTTTTAAACAAAAAGTTACCCAAACGCGAAATATTCAACCGTCCCGGGACTTAATTGACACCCGCTATATTTGCTACACGTAGATTTTTACCTTTTTGTAAAAATGTATAAATATACCTATAATATGCATAACTATTTCTGAATTACTTACATTTTCGGTGTTTAATCCTCTCCTTGGTTCATCCCTATCCATTAAGAACTGCATGCTGTCAAACGCGAACCATTTCGATTTGTAAATATCCTTTGCACCTGACCACAAAAATAAACAATTAAATACATTCAGCAATACGATTTTTGTGTTTAATTTACCCTTTCCTGTTCCTCTGCTGCTCCTTATTTTGGATTTCTCACGTCGGAACGAGCCCAGTAAACTTTTCATTTTTTTTTGCGCTTCTTCAACACAAAGCTGTGGCAGATTCACATTCCGAACAAGACTTTCCCAAGCGTCATTTTTTTTAATTTTTGAATAATATTCCGGGTGCTTCACATTCCAAAGTATTTCAAATTTTCTATATTCTTCAATTAATACAAGGGCAGTATCGTTATTCCACTCCATATTTGCTAAAACACGAGGCGCACACTCACCACCCCGCGAAACTCGTTCAGACTGAGCGTTCGCCGGCACATTAATTCCTTTGAGCACGGTCCCGAGACCGACAGCCGGCGGTTCGCGTGTGTGGGTACTCGCGCACGGCAACGTACAAGCTGAGTATGCGCGCACAACAGTTTATACTTGAGCATTCGCGGTGGATCAGTTCGTGCGTGCTCAAGTCTAAACGCACCTTAAGATATGAAATAGTGTATATGCCCGCTTTTCCTGAATTAAAAAATGTATACACGTAAGACAAAGAATCATCGCGACCCTACTAAGAGTACATAATGAGCAGATTTATACAGATTCATTTCGTACAAATTTGCGGTTTCCTATAGGAAGATAATACAAACAAATTTCAGCCTAAACTCCCAACTACATAAGGAATGCGCTGGATGGGATTTAAAAAGTTAAAACAGTGTTGTACTATAGTACTAGAATAAGAAAAAATGCGTTGATTAGGAAACTATAAAAGACAGAAATTTGACAACATAGGTTTTATTATTGTAAATTTAGTTTTTGTTGTGAAGTTGCAGTTAAAATGTCCGGTAAGTTTTTAGGTAAATAAGTCATTATTTTATTTTCTGACAGGATTTTTTTCTTTTAAGCCATCCAGGTTGATTTAACAATAGTCTCCCTATTTATTAGCGAACTTTTGGGGGACCATTATCCCGCTGAACATGTAAGTTATTTAATTTTGAAAAAGATTTTAAAAACTAAACATAGGGTTTTCTAGTTTGTATTGATGCTGTCATATGGGCAACCCCCATGCCTAATACCGCCAGAATGTATGGAAATTTGGGATGATGATCTGGGGACACTATTCCTGCATCGTGTAATAGCTTGGGCTGATCCAATAGAAAAAATTTGTTTTATTTTTATAATAAACAATGAATAAATAGTTTAAAATAAAATTTTGAAAAAGTTAAGACTTATTAATATTATAGGAAATTTTTACTGGAAATTTAGGAATGAAAAAAATTAAATTTATAAAACCACGTTTATTAAAAAAGATATTTTGAATACAGCAAAAATTCTTATTTAGGCGATCCCATCATCACTCGCGGAGTCTTTGCAAAGAAAACCGAGATCTTAGTTTAAAATTATTAAATTTGAGAACGGCGTACGTACTTATTGGATGATTTTGAATAGAAAATTCACAAAAGCAGAATACATGTTGACAGAATATGCATAAAAAGGAACCAAGCCTATAAATACATACATAAAAATCAGAAATCAAAAAAATTAATACAAAATGTCACTTACTCATCGGGAACAAACTCGCAGAACGTCGCTGGGTTGGTCATCCCCAAGTCTTTTTGGCCTCTATAAACAAGGCACACTGATTTTGAATTTAAGTACTCAATTTCAGCATTAGAGAGCTCGTATCTTTTGGGCAAAAGAGGCTAAAGTTTGGCATCTCGACCAATACACTCGCACCAAATTTTGTAGATTTTCTTTCAATATTAACAACACGATACCGTTTCCCACAATTAAATCTCGTAGTTTTACAGTTTCTTTGAAAGTTAATTTTTGGTTTATACTTTCGAGGGATGCCATTTTTAAGAAACTATTGTCTCGCCTTGCGCGGAAAGCGCTTTTATGGCACCCAACAACATTTCTCAACCAATGAAATTATTTGAAAAACTCCCTATGTTTTCACACAAGTTGTACAAAAATTTGTACAATTTAATTTTTTAGGAACAATGTAAATGTGCAAAATCTGGTACATTAATGACCATGCCATTGTGTTTTTTGTAGGCCATATACCCTCCAGCAAGTGCTTTATTAAAAACAGCGTTCATTGAGTTTATAATTTTTTATATTACAGTGTACGGCTTAGTGTTCTATAACGCCGATTTTTATCAGTTTTTGATAAGAAAATATTTTACTAAAATCCTATCAATTTTTAGTAGTTTTTAGCTTGAAAATATTTTATTAAAATCTTATCAATATTTTACAGTGTGTGCGATTTACCAAATCCATAGCAGATAATTTCATTCAAGATATTTTTTAATTTTTGGTAAGAAATTATTTTAATATAATGTAGATAATATTTTTACATTATGCGTATTTTCAGGAATCATTATTCAGCCCAAAATATTTGAACTGTTAATTGGTTCTCTTTTAAGTTATCTATCAGATTACATTTTTTGAACCTCTTGGTAAAAAATTATTAATATTTTACGATGTATTGTTAGTAGGAAATTTTATAACATTTTCATTTCGCTATATTTTTCTTGCGGGAACGATATGTTAATTCAATATTTTTGATCTTTAAATGTTTACGCAGTGGAATCATTTGTTAAATAATATTTTTTCAATAATTTTTAGTGTGAAATGTTTATGCTATATTTTTCAATAATTTAGAATTTTTAGTAGGAAATTATTAAATGTTTATGTTTATTTTTAGAATCTTTACTAGGAAATTATGGTTTTTTATATCATATTTTTAGGTCTTTTGGTAAATTGATTTTTAAACTGGTGTAAAACAGTCCTTAATAGTCTATTTCATTCTTAAATTTATCCGTATACTTGGGTTGAGGGATTATAAAAAGTCTATTTTTTGAAGAACATTTTATTATTAAATATTACTATTAACATGTTTACTTATAAAATTCAATCACTTTAAGTCGTTCAAGCTGTTTAAGAATACGAATAATTTCTTTCTTGTTTACATCCGGGTCGCTTTCCTGTAGTTGCCTAAATCGTTAAACTAGTTCATTGGGATTATCCGACTGGTAAAACTGTACAGGGTGTCCCAACGATAGAGTAAAGTAAGTTTGCGCCTAACTAGTATTATTTGTAATAAAATCATACTGGCTTTGGGGTACGGCAAGTAAAGGCGCACATTTTAAAAATATTTTTGGTTATACAGGGTGTGCCAGAAAAGTAGGGCATACAAAAGTATTTTTTTTAATGGAACACCCTGTATATTTTTGCATTTTTGTATTCTACGTGTTGATACAAACATTTTTTGTTATATAATATATTATTTAAAAATGGATAGTTTTTGAGATATTTACATTTAAATATAAAAATTGGCATTTGCAAGGTGCTGATTAAATGACAGTTACTCCGTTATTTTACAATGGAAAGTTTTGATATCTGGCAGAAGAAAGTAATAATAATGTGTTAACCTTTAGCGCATATAACATTTAAATTTTTTTATACAGGGTGTTTGTCATAAACGTCCAAATCCGCAAATTTTCAATTTAAAAAATCTCAATTTTTTTAAATGGCACACCCTGTATATTTTTATTTTTTGAATTTAAAATTTAAAAACCTTTAATTTGAGTTATATATGTCCTATACCTATCTCTAATAGTTTTCAAAAAATTTCGAATTTTCTGAATTCGATATTCAAAATGCGTAGATGACGGCAGGTAAAATGAAGAAAAAATAATGTAAAAATTCATGTGAATAAAAAATATTTACGGATTTAATAAATATTACTCCTATTATATATCAATGAAACTATTTAAATAATACGGGGTGTTTCCAAACTTAGGGTATTACATTTGTGAATAATATAAATTTGTAAAACAAGGGATTTTCAATGCAAATCTAACGAGAAAAATTCCTATAAACTTTTTTCGTTAAGGTCTAATAACGGAGCTATAGAACTTAGAGGTTTCCATAAGAGCAGTATGCTAGAAAGAGACCTTGTCTCTCTCTAACTCATTGGTCTTCCAGGAATTTTATCTCCATTATTAGGTCTTAACAAGAAAAGTTTATTGAAAGTTTTTTTCTTAGAATAACATCAGGAATCACCTGTTAAAATTTATAACACAAGTTTGGAAACACCCTGTATAATAACAAAGATAAAAATAAAAAAAACTTGTTATTTAAAAATATTTACAGAATTATTAAATATTACGCCTTAATATATGTTCAAACAGACGGCCCTCTTGCTGAATACACATATTTATCCTTTTCCGCAGATTGCTTCTCACTTCTGTTAACATTAAAGGTGTTACTGTACGGCAAGCTTCTCGAATTCTGTTTTTCATATCTTCTGTTGTAGTTGGTTTATCCACATATACCCGGTCTTTTACGTATCCCCATAAAAAAGTCCAATGGAGTTAAATCGCATGACCTTGGTGGCCACGAAATAAATCCTCCACGTCCTATCCATTTTTCTGGATATTCCCTATCCAGGAAGTCCCGGACGTCAAGATAAAAATGAGGAGGTGCACCATCGTGTTGCAGCCACATATTTACACGTTCATTTAAGTTGATATCTTCCAGTAATCTTGGCAATTCTTCAAGCAAAAAATTTAAATAGCTGCGGCCTGATAAGGGCTCATCAAAAAAATAGTGACCGATAATTTTATTACTATATATACCGCACCACACATTTAAGGACCAATGATTTTGATTTTGAACCACCCGCAGCCAAAATGGATTTTCAGTAGCATAGTAATGCATATTATTTAAACAAAATATTATTTGGCTTTTCTCCAGAATAAAATTTAAAAGTTTATTTAACATTTTAAGAAAATTAAAACTTTTATACATTATGAAGAAACAATTCTGCTCTTACATAATATAATACAAGTTATTATTGCTTTAAAAGAAATAAAATAATGAAATATTCAATATTAAGTTACTTACAATACAAAGCTTTCAATCTATAAACAAAGGTTCATTGGCACTCGGTTGAAATCATTTTAATGCACAACACCATCTGCACCAGGATGAAGATCGAGGATTCGCCCTAAACTCCACTTTAGTGGTGGCAAGTTGTCTTCGTTGATGAGGACAATTGTGTTGACGTCAATAAGTTCGGAATACCTTTCTTTCCATTTACATCTTGTTTGTAACTCGGAAATATACTCCTTTGCCCAACGTTTCCATATATATTGTACCATTTGCTGACATTTATCAAATCTTGATAGGTAAGCTTCATTTTGGTTTGTTAGGTCATCTTGGGCAACAGTGGCAAATGATTCGCCGATTAAAAAGTGTCCAGGAGTGATTGGAGTAGGATCATTTGGATCATTGGATAAGGGATATAGTGGACGGGTATTAAGGCAAGCTTCTACCTGTGTTAAGATTGTATTATATTCTTCGAAAATGAGTTTAGATTCCCCTGTAACTCGTTTTAAATGATGTTTTACCGAACGTACAAGTGACTCCCACAATCCACCGAAATGTGGCGATTTTGGTGGAATAAAATGCCACTTGACACCATCTTGAGCCAAAGCAGTTGATAAGCTATCTTCAACTTTATTTAAAAACCCTTGAAGTATGGCATTAGCACCTACAAAATTTGTGCCACTATCAGAATATATATTTAGACATTTACCGCGTCTAGGCATAAATCGGTATAAACAAGCAAGAAATGCTTCAGAGGTCAATTCACCAACAAGCTCCAAATGGACTGCTTTGGTACTAAAACAGACCATTACGCAAACATAAGCCTTAGTTAATTTAAAATGCCTAGTTTTGCCATCTCTTAAACTAAAGGGTCCGCAATAATCAATGCCTACATTTAGAAAAGGGCGAGTTGGTTGTACTCGTTCCTTAGGTAGATTAGCAATTAAGAACCTTACATTTGTTATTGGACTTGTTTTAAAACATTTAGTGCATTCATGTACAGTTTTTCGAATGAGATTTCGACCCGATATTATCCAATATTTTTCACGAAGTGTTGGCATGTGTGGCCCTGCATGAAGTAATTTAACATGTTGATATTTTTAACAAGTAGTTTGGTAAATACGTGATTAGGACTTAAAATTATTGGATATTTTTTATCTATATCAAAATCAGAATTGGTTAGTCGTCCACCGACGCGAACTAAACCATTTTCATCAATAAACGGGTTCAGATTTAACAGACTACTTTTATTGTTTATTCGTTTATTAGCTGCTAAAGCCGTTACTTCATTTTTAAATGCATTTAGTTGCACTAATTTTATGAGAACAGTAAGTGACATTTCTAATTCTTTAGGTGTTAATGGATCTAATTGTTTATTATTTTTGTCTAGTGTATTATGTTTAAAACGTAGGAAATAAGCAACAACCAGCTGTAATTTTACAAAACTTGAATATCTATCAAAAATCACTTGCAATTAACGTGACAGAATTTTTTTAAATTTTGATTTCAGTTTGACATTCACTTGGGATAGTATTAGTGGATTGCTTAATAGACCAACTTTCGAATGGTTTACTTAACCATGTTGGACCATTCCACCATAGGTTATTAGAATCTAATTGTTTTGGATTGAAACCCCTAGATATTAAATCTGCTGGATTTTGTTGAGTATTTATATATCAGATGTATCCATCAATGATTGAATTTCTGCAACGCGGTTAGCTACATAAACCTTCCAAGTTGTTGGTACCGCATTTATCCAATCTAAAACTATCATTGAGTCACTCCATAAGTAAATGTTATCAAATTGAATGCGTCTCCACGCATCTTTAACTTTATCGACAAGTCTAGCCAGAAGTAGTGCTGCACATAATTCAAGTCGCGGTACTGTAGTATATTTTAGTGGTGCTACTCTTGACTTCGCGCAGAGTAAATTTATAGAGGTATTTCCGTTTTCATTTATAAATTTAACGTATAAACAACACCCATAATCTGCGGAGGAAGCGTCTGCAAATCCATGCAACTCAATTTTAGTTGGTTTATTACAAAGAACAAAACGTGGTATTTTTATATTGTTAAGTAAGTGCAGATCTTTAGCAATATCTTCCCAGTAATTTAAAATATCACTAGGCAGTGACTCATCCCATGAGATTTTTAATTCCCAAAGCTTTTGAAGCAAAATTTTTGCCTTAACAATTACTGGACCCACAAGACCTAAAGGACGCTTGATAGTATAGAACGTTTTGTGGAAGTCTGACTAAATTTCAAAGTACTGACATTATAATTTAAAATGTCATTTTTAGCGTGCCATAATAAACCGAGTGAATGTGTTTTGTCATCATCCCCAATATTTAGAATGGCATCAGATTTAAAATTTATAATATCTTTAAGAATTTCAGAATTATTAGATACCCACTTATTTGAAGAAAACCCAGCTGATGCAAGTAGTTTAATTAGATCTTTATACAAGGTTAACAAAAAATTAATATCATTTGTACCAGTTAGCAGATCATCGACATAAAAGTCTGAAAGAATAACATTACTTGCAACAGGGTACTCCTTTTGATTATCATAGGCAATTTGGTGTAAGTACCGGATGGCTAAAAATGGTGCAGCTGCAGTTCCATACGAAACTGTATTTAATTCAAACGTTTAGTGGGCAAACTTGGATCAGAACGCCATACAATTCGTTGTAAGCGTCTATCATCAGGATGTACTAACACCTGACGATACATTTTAGTTATGTCACCTGCCAAAATATATTTGTGTGATCGAAATCTTAACACAATGGAAACTAAATCCTGTTGAATAGTCGGGCCCACCATTTGTATATCATTTAAAGAATAACCCGTACTCCTTTTGCACGAAGCATCAAAAACTACCCTTAATTTAGTCGTAATGCTGGTTTCTTTTTTAACAAAATGATGGGGTATATAATATGCAGGACTGTTACTATTATCTGTTGAAACCTTTGTCATATGATTTAGTTTTAAATAATCATCCATAAATTGAACAAATTGATCTTTTAAATTTTCATTTTTGGATATTTTATTTTCAATGGACAGTAAACGCTTTATAGCAGTTTGTTTGGATTCACCCAAAATATCACTGGAATTCTTTAACGGTAGTCTGACAATAAATCGTCCTTCCCTGTTAATTTATTATCAATTTCAGAAGCAGTCACAAAATTACACTGTTCGATATAAAAACAACTTAACTTTGTCTGAGGTATTTCCCTGATATAACCCAGCCCAGCAATGTGTTTTGTAAAATGGGTTTATGATGCCCCAAGTTAACTTTACTGTCAGTAATTAGATGCCAAATAAGGTCTGCACCAATCAAGTAGGTTACATTGTTGTGAGTCATTTCACAACACTTCATAAAAAATCAGTGGCGTACATTTTTTTTACATCACACACAATAATATTGACTGTAGTGCTCACTAAGATACCACTGGATCCAATAATCCTAATATAGGCAAAGCTTTATGACACTAAATAAGTGTCCCAAATTTTATTTAAATCGGTTTAAGGGTTCCTAAGATATTTACTTCATTTTATTTTGATATTTTATAATTAAAACTATAACTTAATGTGACTATTGGGTCACCAGTGGATTAACTGATTTATTGCTTACAAACGTTTTTGCAATTTTACTTAAAAGATTAATATAAAAATACAAAGGGTTATTAAAAAAATAGCGCAGTGCATGGAGTTTGCCAAATACGCAACAACCCCCATTAAATGTGTTTCTTGTTTAATTAAAATGGCTTCTGTCTTATTGCCTTAATACCTCATTTAAAATTATTAATTTAATTAAATAACTGATTTTCTTCCTGATATCGAAGGCCTTTTAGTTTGAGTTAATGATTTTTTATAGAGGTTTATACCAGTGGTCCCCGTGTTATGGTTAATTGTGTTAAAAGGCTGATTAGTAAATTGTTACCAGCAAATGTTGTTAGATCTTACCATATTTTTCTTGAAATGTTTAATTATAACCTTATGAGACTCTTCTCTTATGGTATGGGCCGACAGCCAAACCCCCAAATAAAACACCAATTCCTCTGTATAATATAGACTTTATTATATTAATGCCCCTGAGCGTTCTTCTTTTTTTCTGTCAAATTTACAATTATTAATATTTGATTTTCAATATCAGAATTCTGAATTACCCTATATTACCCTTCGTAAGACCTTAACTAATTATAACCTAAATTGTGAAAACCAAATTGCAATTCGTTCACACTATATGTACATGTCTTTAAATAAACGATTAAGAGAAAAAGTGCAGCATAACAATATAAAATATTTCACTCTATCAATATATACAATATATCATAACAAGATATAAACCAAGTTTTGTATGGGTGGTTATTAAAATATACCTACTGGTACTTTCCACCTCTGTACATGATTCTCACTATACAACAGAGAATATTTTATTTTATTTTTATTATTTTTATTTTAATTTTTATATGTTGCCGATACCCCCTGAGATTGTTCAATAAGAGAAAAAGTAAAACGTAACACTATAAAATAAGTTGCCGATACAACCTGCCTCGTGTAGCATTTATTCCTTCCAGACCCTGCAGATAAAACCAGCCTCGGGGTGGCGTCCACTCCTGCCAGACTCACGAATATCAGTTATGAAGGTTCCCCATCCCAATAATCCCTGTACGTAACCAATATCTAGAGGACACCGTGTAAATCGCCGACGACCCCGATGCGTGAACTTTAGGTACGACCAAAAAATCAGAGGTCAGTGGTTTATTGATTTTTACCAGCTCTAACCCCAAATATGTAAACAATAGGTGGAATGAAATAATGCCTAGATAGATAATATAAAATTAAATTTAAAGAAGATTCAAATTAAAATTATAATGGTTAAAGTGTCCCACACCCTTTCTCCGTATTAGCTGAACAATATGATTATAATGACAATGTGTCTGTTAAAGCTAAAACAAAAAGGTACGTTATCAAATTAAAACCGATTTCTCTCCTGCATATCTAAGATATCAAAAGACTGTTAAATAAACCCTGAAATCTCAAACGTCACACCCGGTCAAGATTTGACCCATTTCTTTATTATTATGTAGCCACATTCTTAAGGGTAGATTTTTAAGTTTAAAGAGGACCTTTTCCAAGGTGACTTGCGCCCTGGTGCAAAATAGTATTGGTCGCTCTTATAAAAGAATGTCTTTTGGTAAATTGAGGTATTTAAATTTTTGAAGACCAAACAAAAAAAGGGAGCCACTTCCAAAATACATTGCAGTCTCCTTAATTCAATAATTTTTTTCTTCGTATCAAATTTCTTGGAAGACCAAAAAGAAAAAAAAATTTCAAATTACCTCCCTATTACAAACATTTCCGCCCTTTATTTCAAAATTTTGCGCGCCCGCAGAATTGCGCCCGAGTGCCTTGCGCCACTTGCACCGCCCGATAGACAGCCCGAAGTGTTGGTATTTAGTTAAATTTTTCAAGGTGCAATTTTCTGCTTTTACTATTGTGGCCGAGAATAGGAACAATGCTAGTTTCAAATTTTTTTTTTTGCTTTCTGTCCCAGAAAGGTATTATATTTGGGCCTCGGTTGCGGTTTCCACCTTGGCATTGTTAATGACAGTCTCAATATCAGGGTAAATGGTGACCACATGTGCAGTGTGAATTAAATCATGCTTTAGGCCTTTTTAAAGAAGGTAGTATATGAGATCATTGGTCTTATAGGTGGCCCAGTGTTCCCTACCAGCGAAATCATCGGAAAACAAATTAGCAATAAAACAAGCGGTGACTGTCTCTTTATCCCAATCATTTGAAATTAGACTGCACAGGACAAGATCACGACACACAGGTAAAGTAGTCTAATTTGGTAACAGGGTGGAAAATCCCTGTGTTAAAGTGATGAAGACCACAGGAATATTCAGGAACCATTTGTCGGTAAAGAGCTTAGCCCTTCCTGCAGATGCATTTGTTTGTTCTTGGTTTGGAGTTTAATATTAAGAATTTTATACACACTTAAATTATTATGTTTTTTTAAATATCAGATTCCATAACTTTAGTTTAACCTCATGAATAATACATTTTTAGTGTTACTTTCGTAAACGAATTTAGCTGTTTCTGCTGGGTCTACCTAAAATGTTAAGATTTTCATGTTTGTGTCGAGATGCTTATGGACTTCCTAATACGATTATTGTAATTTTGCAAATCTGTATGCAATATTCAGTTAGACATCCCATTTACCTTGTTAAGATTTAAAAATTATTTTTTTCTTTTGGATAGCTTGTTGTATACTTGACTTTGGCAATTGGATTTGGGGTTATTTCGTAAAGTAATTATTTTCCATGTAAAGCAAGAAGTAGTAATCTTCTTTTATCTTTTGCATCGTTCAACAACTAAAGACGAGTTAAATCACTCGGCAACGCGGCTTCGATCAGGCCCCTCTTACCCCGTCTTTCAGCTCACGTGTCGCCAGCGCGCCCAAAACCCAGTCGTTCGCTTCGAATGGTACACGGTGGCTTGTGTTAGTTCTGTGACCGGTATTTGCGGATTTCTATAGAGTGGTCTCTCGTTTTGCGATTTACTGTGCTAGTTATTATTACTGATTAATTTGTTGACTATTTTTATTATTTTTTGTTCTTTAATTATGCCGGGTGGACACTACTGTTCTGTGGATGGTTGCCATACTAAGGACGGAAGTGGCATTTCATTTTTCGATGTCCAAAAGATGAAAGAAGGTAAGTTTTTAACACATTTACAGAAATGCCATAATATAAGAGCAAGTTTCGGGATTATATTTCTTATTTTATAAACCAAAATAAAGTATTTAGTAGTGAAAGTAAGACACTTTTTTTTAGTATAGCCTGTATTTTTAGCCATCAATTAAATTATATGTATATTATTTAGGTAATTTTTATTTTATTATAGATGTCAACTTTGGAGAACAGCCTTAGGGTTTATAGATAACCATAAATATGCCAACATTACCCCAGAACAATGCAGCTCCAGAATAAAAATTTGTGGTGTGCATTTTGCAAACAACTGCTTCACAAATGATAAGAAGAATCAAATTTACAAGCATGCAATTCCGACATTGTTTTTGTCAAGTTCTAACGGTAAATATAATATTTTTTGTCAATTCAAGGTTTTGGGATTTATTATTTTAATTGCTTGAATGCTGTGGCGGCAACTATGAGGACTTAATAATTTATCGTATTAATTGCTTATTTCTGTCATTTAACTTACCATAGTCTAAAAATTAATTAGGATTTTGCATTTCAGATAATAGCGAAGCAGGGCCTTCAAATGTCAATTATGTCCTATCAAAAACTGATGTATCTGTTCAGACTGACGCTATTGGTCGACAAGTTTTACAGGAAAGTAAGCACATATTATACTAGGAACATAGTACATGCTATACATAATACCATTTTTTTTAATTTTCAGATGCTTCTACTCAGACCACGGCAAAACTATCAGCGGACACCCCAAGAAAAATTGCTCTAAAACAACGAGTAAAATCACTGGAAAAAGAAAGAAAGGATTCCGCTTGCAAACAACTTGAAACACATATCACCACCGAGGATATTATCAACTTTTTTAAATCCAATTACCCTGAAGAATCTTGCAAGCTTTTAACAGCACAATTAAATTTGCTGAATAAATCACCAAAAGGATCTAGGTATTCTGATGAATTTAAGCAGTTGGCTTTAAATATTTATTTCCTGGGACCTAAAGCATATAAAAAATTTTCAACTTTCTTCAGATTGCCATCAAAATCAACGCTTCAGCGATTTACAAAAAAATGGGTTATACTTTCTGGATTTAATGAATTTATATTTGGTGTCATGGAAATGAGAGTTCGACTACTAACAGAAAGGGAGAGAGACTGTATTTTGTGTGTAGATGAGATGTCTCTCAAATCACATCTTTTTACGACATTTCAAAAGACAAAATATTTGGGTTCCAAGAATCATACGCAAAAAGTAGTGCTGATATAGCTACAAGTGCTATGGTTGTAATGGCTCGAGGTATTGCCGGAAGTTGGAAGCAGCCAATAGCATATTTTTTTATAAATCAGCAGCGCCATCAGATGATGTAAAAATATTTTGTTTGAAACAATTCGAAAATTAGGTGCTATTGGTTTAAATGTTTTAGCGGTTGTTTCGGACCAAGGCTCCAATTTTCTAAAATTAGTAAAAAATACCTTAAATTTAACTTGCGAAAATCCCACTTTTTATGTAGATGACAAGCCGATCGTTTATTTATTCGATATTCCCCATCTTCTAAAATCTACAAGAAATAATTTCTTTAAATATAATTTTGTTCTTAATGAGGGATTGACTAAAAAGCTTATTTAGACTCTATGTATAGTTACGACAAATTAAAGCAATACCGATTAGCACCTCGCTTAACCGACGATCATTTGTTCCCTAATCATTTTCAGAAAATGAAAGTTAAACTTGCTACCCAAATATTTAGCCATTCTGTAGCCGTTGCTTTAAATACTTATATAGATTTTAATATTCTACCACCGGAAGCAAAAACTACTGCACATTTTGTAGAAAAAATGAATAACCTATTTGATATATTAAATTCTAGCCATTTAAATAATTTTAATACGTTTATGGGAACAGAAAAACAAATTGATTTTTTAAAAGAAATGGACGAACTATTTAAAAATATTAAAGTAATTAATGAAAATGGTAAAAATATAACAAATACTTTAAAATTTATTTCAGGATGGAGAATGACAATACAGGGTATTTTAACATTGTGGGGATTATTGAAAGATAAGGGATATACATTTTTACTGACGCGACACATTAACCAAGACTCGTTGGAAAATTTTTTGGTCAGATCAGAAATTGCAGCGGGAATGCACGGAATCCAACACCCATACAATTTTCTAGGGCTTTTAAAAAATTATTTACTTTAAAATATTTTGACCAAGTGGACGGTGCAAATTGCACACCTGATATAAACGAAGTTCTGGTAAATTTAACCCCTGATCTATTGCGAGACCATCAAAAAATTAATTTCGGTCCAACAAATATAAGTGGTCCTCTAAAAATTTATACCACCGATTACAAGGACATTAAAAGCACCGAAGGTAATGCATTATTGTATGTAGCAGGGTATTTATTAAAAAAATGTTTGTTACGTCACTCCTGTGAATTATGTTTAAACATATGCAATTCGACTTCATGGGAAGAGCAAGAAACTTACTTTTGCAAACAGAAAGCATATAATACAGAAAACATTTCATTTGGGGGCTTAACTATACCTCATAAAAACGTAGTCGATTATATAATAGCTTTAGAAGATATATTTATAAAGAATTTTAATGCATTTGCATGCAATTATGGTGTAGCTAAGCAACTGAAGGAAATATTCAAAAACATACCCTTTAACCATCCTTGTAAAAACTTTCCATTCGATTATTTCTTTTCGTTGTATACCAGAGTCCGCATTTATTACTGTCTCAAATTTTTTAATAGAGATATTAAATCTTCTAAAATGGGCAAAGAGCATCCAAAAATTAGCATATTAAGAAATTTGTGAATATGTATATACTTAATTTTGTGTGGTGGTCTGTGCTGGGTATCGAACAAAGTATATTTATTTTAAATAATCCTATATCAGTTATTGATTTTTAACAATTATAAATTTATCCAGAAAATTTGCAAATATTTAAAACTCGTACAAATGTTTTAAACGGTCCCCCGTAACAATTTATTCTAACAGCATTCATATCGTCATTGTGGCTCGTCAACGTCTTACCCTCGTATCACAAAGCACTGCCGCCGCCTGCAAAAAATGATTTACGACCCGGTCGGCGCTGAGTGAAACACGGTTTCAAACGCGCCGCGAGAGAGTGCTTTAACTCGTCTTTAGTTGATGAACTCTGTCTTTTGTTTTGCTGTTTTGCCTCCTACTACAGTTTAATTTATATTTATTGTTATAAATTGAAGTGTATTACTAATTAAATTAAATTTCTCTATAAATTTTTTTAAAAGTCAATGCTTGTAACTTTTTGTGTTGCGCAACGTGAAAAATTGGCTCCATTCTGGTATTGCACAGTGTGAATATTGTTGCAAGTTTAAAAGTTAAGCCATTTTCAAAATTTTACCAACATTTTTTGAATTGCGTACAATCTAAAAATTGTTACGTGTGAACAAAGTAACCAAGCTTGCGCAATATCAAAATGTAGCGACGCACACTGTAACGAAATCACAAAAATGTGATCATTGGATTTGTTAAAGGTATTTTTACTTTAATACGGCCGTTACAACTTTGTTATATTAGAAAAACGTTATCGGCATTAGTTTTATCCATTATAATATTATACACAGGTACGAGAGACGAAAATGTGAAATTTTATATAATATGTGTACTTACCACCACCAAATTCCTTGAAACATGAATAGAGACTTTAATGTAATCACTTTTAAAATTAAATTAAACTAATATTAAAAAAATGTACATATAACTCAAACACTTAAAGGTAAAAAAAATAAGTCTTCATAATTAATTTTAATTGTTTATTCAGAATCAATTTCTTCCTCTTCAGAATAAAATAATTCCTTGGCTTCAGGAAAAAAAACAATTTTATTTTTTGTGTTTTGTTTAGGTCGAATTGTAGAAAGCAGTAGATCTGAGGATATAAGAAGATGATGCAATATGTCTTCGATATTTTGCTTTTTTCCTATTTTTCTTGAAAAGTCTTTGCGGAAGGTCCTAAACTCTTCATTTCGAGACTCTAAGGCTTCTTCTGATAATTGTCCAATTGAAATAAAATTAAAATGCTGGCAAATTTCTGTTCCATGTATTAAAAGAAGATAAATACTGGAAGGCAAATAGTACCATTCATATAAAGAAACAAAAAGTTCTGCAGTAAATAATCTTTAAATTCTTTAATTTTTACTTTATTTTTGGAAGAAACGATTACTTAAAGAATTACGGCAAATCGATAAATTAGTTCATGATCTATTGCTGTAATTTGGAAAGACACTTCATGATTCCTGAAAAAGATTTTGCCGGATTCCCATTATTTGTGGTGCCATGTCCTTGTTTTACAATATCTATTCTTATTGCGAGTTAATTCATAAAATTATCTTGAATTTGTTTTTTCCTAGTTTCTTTTAGATTTTTGTTTTCACTTTTTGCAGCCCACGTTTTAAATTCCAAGTTATAAGAAATATGCAATAGACATTCCAAGCACCTAATCTACATATGTAAACTTGTAAATGTCCTCCCTTATGTGTTTACTACAAATGTTCGACAAATTATTCATTTATGAAGGCTTTGCTAGGCAAACAGGGCATGTTGATGAGAAAAAAGTGCCTGAAACGTATGTGCGTATTTTGACATCTATCATAGTCATATGTAATCCATGTTTTACAGATATTTCGTTGCCACATGTTGTTAACGTTAAATTTTCAATTTCTGCTTGTATTTCTAAAGCTCTTGACGAACAAGTTCGGCTGTTTCTTTACTAAATTGAAAGTTTAATGGCCTGCATAATCGGGTGGATGAAGGCGATGTATTCTGCCAAATTACGCTCCATCAAACCCCCCCCACTTGCCAATCAAGGTAAGGTTGTTATCCTGCAAGTAAAAGTTTGAGTATTCAGAATTATCTTTGCAGTTACATCTAGGATGGACTGAAATCTAATTTTGCAAGATTTTTTGGTGATATCAATATCCATCTTTGCTGGATAGCCGTTTTCTTTTTCCTTTTGAATTTGATAATAAGATGGTAACAAAGAATCTGGTGTCAAGTATTCATTCGAAAAAACTTGAATGGTCCTGTATTGCCAAGTAAAAAGTTTAAGCGATGCCATTAACACTAGCAACTTTTTAGGCGGTATGGTTAGTTCTGGTTATTTCGAAGAATTAAATAAAAACTCATTCATTTTTTTTACATCACCTGGATGTTCCAAAAGATGGTTTAAAATTTTGGCTAGCTCTGGTTTCCCTCCATTCTTAACTGAAGCTTCATAGCAAATCGCAGTTCTTCAACACTATTTTTTTTTTTCCCTAGGGAGCCGTCTGCATGTCCGGTGGCACTGCAGCCTGAAGGCTTATTGTACCAAACTCCCGTTTTATTGTACCCATTCCAGTACCCTAGTTCCTTGAAGAAGGCGGTATAGGTCTGCTGGGTGCGTACCATATGTTTCCGGGGGCACTCTAATATCCCCGAAGATTGCCTGTCTTTTGTGATCCAGTGCCTCACACTCTGACAGTATGTGGGATACTGTTTCGGTCTCTGCTCCACATAATCTGCAGTCCAGATCTCCGTTGTATAATCCCATTTTATTTAGGTGTTCTTTCACTGGAGCATGTCCGGTGAGGAAACCTGTGATCGTTCTTAGCTGATTCCTACCCATTTTGAGTAGTTCTTTAGCTCTTTTTGTGCATGGTCCACTGATGTATATTTTCCCATGCATGTGTTGAGGAAGCCTTTCCCAGTGCAGTCTTTGCTGGTCCTTTACCCAGTTTTGTACCGCACTCCGGAAGGTGCTCTTTGGCACTCCAAGGACTGGTTCTGGCCCGACGTATGTCGTGGCTGACCCCTTCTAGCCAGTTCGTCTGCGTTTTCATTGCCTCGAATTCCGCAATGCCCTGGCACCCACATCAACCTCGTGTTGTTGCGTTCCGCCAGTTCCCTGAGTTCCTCGAGGCATTCTAGTACCAGCCAAGACGATACCTTGGGATTAATTAGTGCACCAAGGGCTGCTTGACTATCCGTAAGAATGTTGATTGTACAATTTGTGCGGGGCCTTTGGTTGTTAATCCTGGCACATTGTAAGATCGCAAAAATTTCTGCTTGAAATACAGAGGCGTGGTTTCCCAGTGGAAAGGTCAAACGAGTGTTTCCCATCTCACTGTAGACACCTGCTCCTGACCCTTCTTCGGTTTTGGACCCGTCCGTATACCAGGTTTGACCTCGAAGAGAGAGTCTGAAATTTTCGTTTGCCCAGTTCTCCCTTGGGTGTATTGTCACCTGAAAGGGTCTTCTGGGTACGATTTGTGGGGTCATATAGTCTGTCCTCATATCCATTATGGGACTCCTTATGATATTTTTTATTTCCATGTGTCCTGATCTAACTTTTGTGTTGCTCAGGTTGTGTTTCAGTCTGTATACCCCCATTCTCGCCTCCCCTTGTACCACTATATGCAGTGGCGGGAGGTCAAGTAGGGTCTCCAAGACCGCTGTTGGTGTACTTTTAATGCATCCCGCTATGCCAAGGCAGGCTAGTCTTTGCACCTTGCTCAGCCGAAGCATAGCCGTGTGCTGTCTGGTCTTGGTCCACCAAACAATGGATGCATATGTTATGGCTGGTTTCACCACGGTATTGTACAACCAGTGAACCATTTGTGGTCTTAGTCCCCACGTTTTGCCATATGTTCTGCGAGCCAGAATTAATGCTATTTCCGCTCTTTGATTACTTTATCCAAATGGTGGTTCCAGGTGAGTTTTGAGTCCAATATAACCCCCAAATACTTAACCTCCCCCATCATTGGTATTTCAGTGCCTTGAAGATTGAGAGGACCCAACCCCTCTAGTTTTCTTCTTTTTGTGAAAGGCACTATTCTGGATTTGGTTGGACTGATTTTTAAACCAACCTCTTCCGTCCAAGTAGCTACTATATTCAGAGCCTGTTGCATTCGCTCTCTGACCGTAGTATTGAATTTGCCCTGGCATACAATGACTATGTCATCCGCATACCCTAAAACATCATGGTTGTTGCTCTTAAGCCTGTCTATCAGCCCGTCCACAACAAGGTTCCAGAGAAGGGGAGATAATACTCCCCCTGTGGGCATCCCCTTGCTACCCGCGCCGACAGAGTTTCACCCAAGAGTGTCGAGTGGATCACACGGTCTTTTAGCATGCAGCCTATCCATCTGCAGCATGTTTCGTCAACTTGCCTGTGACGAATCGCCCTTGTGATCACTTCAAAAGAGGTGTTGTCAAATGCGCCCTCTATATCGAGAAAAGCTCCCAACAACACCTCTTTGTTTTCCAGAACGTACTCCACCCTTTGTACAAGGTCATGGAGTGCCGTTTCCGTTGACAAACCTGCTGTGTATGCATATTGGGCCTTGTGTAGTGGTCTGTTTACCAAGACACCCCCTCTAATATGCATATCTACCAGTTTCTCAAGTGTCTTTAGTACAAACGACATAAGACTTATTGCTCTTAGGGACTTTGCTTTATCCTGTCCTGACTTGCCAGGTTTAGGAATAAAGACCACCCTAATGTGCCTCCAGACTTTTGGTATGTATCCCAGTCCCAAACTTGCTCTGAGAATCGTGCAAAGCCTGGTGTATAATGTTATGTCGCCTTTCTGCAACATAACCGGATAGATCCCGTCAGGACCTGGTGATTTAAATGGTTCAAAGGAATCTATCGCCCATTTTAATCTTGCTTTGATTTACCACTTCTTTTGCCACTCGCAAATTTTCCCCAGTACCTCTTCTTGGTATCGGGTCTAAATAGTGCTCAGTGTCTGGTGGTAAATCAATTATTTCGCACCCAGGAAAGTGCACTCCGAAAAGTTCTTCTAGTGTTTCCTTTCCGTTTTGTGTGTACCCCCTGTTCGTTTCTCTAGAGAGTTAATTGTTCTTTGAGGGTCCTTAGAAAGGATTTTTGGAGTCGAGCACATTCTGGAGTCTGTTCTACCTCCTCACAGTGCTTTCTCCATGAGTTCCTTTTTGCTTCCCTCAAAGCTTTGCTATAGCCAGTCAGGGTCTCGCGGTACTCGTCCCACTCCCCTGTTTTTTGGGCTTTATTATATTTTTTTCTGGTTTCTGCCCTTAGTTTTGCGAGGTCTGTATTCCACCAGGGCACATTCCTGTTGGATTTCCTTGCAATTTCGGGACAGTTTTGGTTAAAGGCAGTCAGGATTGCGTCCTGCAGCTGCTCCGCTGCGAGGTCCAGATCTGCCGTATTACTTATCGATTTTTTCACTCGTTCTAACCCATGTTTTAGGTCTGCTTGATAAGCTTCCCAATTGGTTTTCCGAGGATTTCGATAGGTTTCTATTTCAGGACTATGACCTGAAATTGTGAAGCTAATGTGCCTGTGGTCTGAACAACTCACCTCATCAGTCACATGCCAATTCTTAACAAAACTACTTATAAAAGTAGTTGAGATTGTTATGTCTAATACCTCCTTCCTGTTAATGGTTACAAAGGTAGGTTTATTTCCTACATTTAAAATGTCTAAATTATTTGCCATTATAAATTGTAGTAGTGACTCACCTCTTTGGTTGGTGTCCGTGCTTCCCCAGGTCTGGTGGTGTGCGTTCGCATCGCTGCCGATGATGAGATGCGATCCATTGCCTCTGCATTCTCTCACCAGTCTTTCTACCTCCCTGGTTGGCGGCTGTTCGGGATCATCACTTGGCAGATAGGCCGAACCGAGGACCATTTCCCTCGTTCCTTCTGCCGTGTTGATCCTTATCTTTACCGTAGTTAGGTCCCTGAAACAGAAATTATTTAAGGGCAGTACCTTAATATTATTTCTAACTAAAATACAGGTCCTAGGGACCTGGGTGGATCTGCAGTAAATGAGCTCTCCACCTACCCCCGTAAGGCCTCTAATTTTGCCCTGGTTTACCCAGGGTTCTTGTATGAGGGCCACATCATATTCCCTCATTGATTTTGTAAGGACTGCTGATGCAGCCTTACTGTGTTGGAGGTTGATCTGGATTACTCGAATCCCCTCCATCAGGTCCCCGAATCACCCTGAAAGTTACCGTTCCCAAGCCATAAAATAACCTGAAACGGGCTGCTTCCAGGACCTTGTAGGTGGCCTCGTTGATGGAGAAGGTCAGTGTTTGGCCCCCTTCGCCCATCTTTTGCTTTTAAGCAGCCAGTCCCCCGTCTCCAAACCAGGGTTTTGGACCGCGAGGCGGTCCCTGACCACTTTCTCCTCTGTGCCTGCTCCCGGTACAAACACAAGGACTATGGGCCTCTTCGGGAGGTCCTTTGATTCGACGACTGTCAAATCAGCCCCTCCCAAAGTTGTCCCAGCCCTCGCACCGTCTCAGTGAGCCAGGCCTTGGTACGCGCATTTGCGCAGGTCATCCACAGAACCCCCGCGCTAAATGTAGTTCTCACAAACTGAAGCCTGTCCTGACTTCCCCAGGGGTGTCAAAGACAGCCTGCTCCAGCCTGCTTCTGATCAGGCCTGCTTGATCCTGATTCAGGGTGGTATCAGGATGGCGCCGGTCTATGACAGCCATACTGATGCCTATTGTAGCATCCCTATAAGAGCCGGTCTGCGCGCTTGCGCCCCTGCTCTTTTTAAGGATTTTTGTTGGTGGAGTGCTCGAGTCAGACAAAGGTCTTTTAGTACCCGTTGTCTTCGTCTTCTCCCCCACCTTTGATTTAGGTAACGTCGGTCCTTTGCCAGGCTTAGCCGGACCTGTTCCCAGCTTAGCCTGACTTGTACCCGACTTGCCCGGTCCTGCTCCCGGTTCATCACCTATTTTGTTGTTGTTTTTGCCGGACATTTGGTATGGACTCTTTCGAGTCCACGTACCGGCTGCCATTTTTTGGGCCTTAAGAAGTTTCCTTCTTTGGGCCCCGCTTAATTTCTTGGTTTTGAGATCTATTTGATTTAGATCCCCAGTGACCTTGTCCACTTCAGGAGTGGAGTCCGCTGCCTTGGCAGCCCCTCCTTTATCCTGAGAGGAGTCCGTAGCCGAGGCTACTCCTCCTTCTTGGACACTTTGGAAGGAGTCCGCAGCCGAAGTTGCCCCTTCTTCCGTTACTGTTGAAGAGTCGCTCATTTCTGAGTCCTCCTCGGGTTTTTTATTTCTACTTGTGTCCATATAGTTCCCACGAGTAGCTAGGGAAAGTGCAGTCGCCCTTGCCAGAGCCCCGCATAGCAAGGGAAGGCTAGTAAAACCGGGGTGCGCCTGGTGCCCCGGAGTCCGCATAATCATAACCAACTTACCCTTTGGCCCCGCAGTCGAGCTTTGTCAACTACGCCAAATCTTCGGCTTACGCTGTTCCACCTTGATTTGAGGGGGTTTTTATTGTGGTTTCCATCCACTTGGCCGGCCGGTTAAGGCAAGCCCCCACACCCCCTGGTTTTACCTCATCAACCACCATTCCAAGGGGTACGGTATATGGGTGGGTGTCCGTTTAGTTACCCTTGCCCACCCCATGCAGGAGTAGTTGCTCCAGTCTGGGTTAGGCAAAGGCTTAAGCCCTCTCACCACGACAAGGTTACCCCCAAACACCGTCCCAGGGTACTGAGACCATGTCTGCAATTTTCAAACGAACGGCATTTAATATTCCTTGAATTCATGATCTTGCGAAAATTCGGCGAAACACGTCAACTTAGATATCGAGGGGGACAACTTTTGAGGCATCTGTTATTTTTGTAAATTCAACCCCCTTACGCCCAGGGCAACTACCCCTAAAATTTTAAATAGCAACCCCCAATTTTGCCACCATTTTTGAAATCTACATGTAATTCTAGGTTAGATACATCACTTTTTTTTTTTTTTGGTAAAATTGAAGTAGAGGACCTTACAAATTATTAAACGTATTTCATTTATTTCAGTACAATAATTCAAGTTTTCACAATATTCAACAAAAATAGCAAGCTCTTAAAAATAATGATAAAGAATGTAGCGATATTACTGAACCTCTTAATCTGGTTTAACCTCACCTAGTTACTTTATAAATTGTTCAAAATGGTTTCCATTCTTTTCTAAACACATGTACAACCTAAGCTCAAACTGTTCGCGGACCTTCTGGAATGTCTCTGGTGAAATAGCTCTACATTCCTGTATAATCCTTTGTTGGAGGTCTTCTATTGAGTCTGGTTGCGTTTTGAATACGACAGATTTCAAATGACCCCATAGAAAGAAATCGAGTGGTGTCAGATCTGGGGATCTAGGTGGCCATTCAATAGGTCCTCTTCTTCCAATCCACTGCTCTGGATAATGGTTATCCAACCACTCTCTCACTGGGCGTACATAGTGAGGAGGCGCTCCGTCTTGCTGAAAGTGCAATAGCTGCTCATCTAAAGCAATATTTCCATCGACGTCCCTTTGATTTTCCACCTCGTGAATTATAAGAGGCTCTATTCCTCGATCTAACAATTCCCCATAAATTTCACCATTTAAATTTTCATTTATGAACAGTGGACCAATGATAGCATTGCCCAATATTCCAGCCCAAACATTAATTTTTTGCGGATATTGCGTATGCCCTTCTCTAATGGCGTGAGGATTGATATCGCTCCAATAACGGCAATTTTGTTTGTTCACCTTCCCATTTAAGTAAAATGTGCACTCGTCACTAAAGCAGATATTTTTTATCAACTGGGGCTGGCCAATAATCCTATTAGTCATAATTTCGCAAAATTCAATCCGTCTGTCCGGGTCGTCATCCCCTAATTCTTGAGTTATTAGTAGCTTATAGGGGTGAAATTTATGGAGCTTTAATACTTTTCTGACTGATTCACGCGACAGTCCAGTTTCTTCTGCAGCTTTTCGAAGGGACAATGTGGGAGATATCGCAAATTGGCCAAGAACTTCAATTTGTCTGGCCTCATTTAACAAATATGGTTCATTCCTCTTTTTATTAGCAACAGATCCAGTTTCTTGAAATTTAGCTACTAACTCTCTTATGTACTTATGACGAACATTTTTTCCAGGATATCTTTCATTAAAAACGGCCGCCGCTCTTGTAAAGCAACGGTTTTCCGCTGCATAAATAAACACCATTTCTACGCGTTCTTCAATAGTGTAAACCATTTTAAGAAAGAAATCACAAAGTGAACAACAATAACTATTTTCAGCTTACTTTCGCCAACCGAATCAAAACATCTAATAAAATAAAAGAATGATGCATTGCACGAGAAATTGTTTACAACCTCTAAACGTTATCAGAAATACAAGATCTAGAAAAAATTGTAAACCGGCAAAATAAATTCCAAACATTTTTGGGATTATACCTTTTTGTAATTTAATACAAATAATAGCTGGGACAGTATAGTAAACGAAGCTCCTTTGAAAACTTGAATTATTGTACTGAAATAAATGAAATACGTTTAATAATTTGTAAGGTCCTCTACTTCAATTTTAACAAAAAAAAATAAAAAAGTGATGTATCTAACCTAGATTTACATGTAGATTTCAGAAATGGTGGCAAAATTGGGGGTTGCTATTTAAAATTTTAGGGGTAGTTGCCCTGGGCGTAAGGGGGTTGAATTTAAAAAAATAACAAATGCCTCAAAAGTTGTCCCCCTTGATATCTAAGTTGACGTGTTTCGCCGAATTTTCACAAGATCATCAATTCAAGGAGTATTAAATGCCGTTCGTTTGAAAATTGTCACCCTGTATATAATTTTTATGTTATCGGACATTCAAAGGAGATCGCCGGAAAAAAATCGGAATTTTCGTTAATAAAAAAAAAACCAATAGGTTGCCGGTCACTTTATATGGCCCTCAAAATAAAAATACTATTCAACAGTTTTTTAAGTTTATATATACAGAGTGTTACAAAATTATGTTAATAAAATTTAAGGTCAGATTCTACATCAGAAAATATAAAGAAATTGTTCATATTAATATGGGTCCGCAAATGTTTTGTGCCAAGGTAAATTTTTAAAAAAACTTAAATATTTTGAACTCATGTACACAGTTAGTGGCGTACCTTTTTTGGTAGAAATATTTTTTCAGTTGTCGCTTGAGACGCCACTGGACTTAATAAATGTAATTAAATTAGTGATAAATTATCCCCTTAATAATTTATGTAAACCCTTTTTAAAATTTTTAATAATAGAATCTGCCTAATTTTTTTTTACAACATTTTTTAACACTCTGTATACATACTGTATATATATATATAATTTTGAAACTTTCTCCACTAGTCCTGATTTTTTTAACAGATACCCTAAATTTGAAAAAAATATATACTGGTTTGCCATGCTTGTAAAACCTAAAAACGTTACTTGATAGACTATACAATAATCGGGTCAGCAATTAAATAGAATGTATTCTTAAGAGATTAAATATGTTTTTTGAATTATCCTTATCCTTGATTAATTACAATAGAGCAAAATATGTCTTACATCAAATAGATCACGGCGCGTGCCACTTGAAAAACAACACAGAACATAAACAAAAATTACTTAGAAAGCTTAAAAAACGACAATACCATAACTTAAGCTGTGGAAAACGTTTTATTTAATTAAAGATGAATTTAATCAAGATGCACTAAAAACACATGAAAGAGGCTATTTCAGAGTACCTGGTAATATCTCTTTTATGCCATCTGCACTAAAAAAACACAAATATTGAACTATTTGCAAATTAGCCGGTTTTTTGTTTCTTCTACAAATTTTTTTATTAAAATCACTTAGGAGCTATTGCCACTTCACACAAAATATGATTATTCGAGGGATGATCTAAATATAGTGAAAAACATATAGATTAAACTTGCTTAATTAACGTGTTATTAGCTATCCGTTGATTAGTTGGTATGAATGATCTTATGGAAGAAATAGATATTGCTTTATAACAAAATCATATTTTTTGTAGTCTAAATCTTTGTAAAAGTATAAAATTAAAGAAATCCTATTCATGTGGAAAGAAAAAAATAAAAATCCACATTCTTAAAGACATTTAATTAAAGGTACCACTATTGATAATAAGAATGTTTGCAAAGTAATAGACCTTTAACTGGTACTATCGAAGTTGGCCATTTTAACTGTTTAAATGCATTGGACTATCGCCCATGTCGTTGGGTCTTAAGTTAAAGTCCGTATCCTTTCTATAATCCATACTTTAATGTTGATGTTTAATGAGAATAAATGTGTCGATATTGTTTTGTTCAAAGACAGTTATGTGTAAATATTGGACTTTACTGCATATAGCACCCATGATCCAATCATAGTTTTATATATGCAGTGGCGGATTTAAGCATAGGCAACATGCGCAATATCCTTTTGGCCTACAGTACAAGAGGGCCGCCACCACCACACTAGCACAAAAAAAAATTAAACAAACCAAAATAGTAGTAGTAGAAACAAAAAAATACTCAGTTTTGTTACAAACAGTGACTTATTTTTTTTTTGGGTCCCCTTGAAGAAAGGTCGTGTAATTGTATAAATATTAAGAAAGGACCTTTTTTTGGTCTTCAAAATTTTCTAGGGCCTGTTAATGAAAATGTTTGAAGAAAGGTCGTTTAATTAGGGTAAAAACTTTTCTTTGTTGCTTCCCAAGTTTTTTTTCTTGATCTCCAACATTTTTAAGTTTTTGCACCCCGCTGGATTAAGGGCCTCCACCACATGCTCTGCCTATGGGCCACCAAAGTCTAAATCCGGCGCTGGTTTTATGTATTGGTTTGGTATTCAGTTGTTTAAGTTGCTGTTTCTCGCAAATCATCAACTTATTGTTCAAGGTTAATTACATTAGGGGAGGTCCGGGACACCCTGCCCAGCGGGTAACGACGTCCACCGTCATACTCAATCAGCCAATGGTACATTTTTTCTACGTCTTAATACGTCCTGTATAAAAGTTTAATAGGTACTTAAAACTCAAGAAAAATGAGAAGGTCAACTTGGAACACCCTGTATATTATGTCACCATTAAAAAGGTGTTTTAAGAAGCTTTACAAAAATACCACATGTAATTTATCTATCTTTAATAATTTCGGAAATATGACCATTTAAATCTGGGTATAATTTCCATTAAATCTGCAGTCTCACCTTGGTGCCGGTATGTAGGTATAATAGAAATTTTATCTACTATTTTTCAGATTTAAATTGTAATTTTTCGAAAACTATTAAATATAGATATATCAAATGCGGTAATCAAAAAGCATGACTAAATTTTTTCATCTGTCATGTCGTTTGTTCCTGTCGTGTTAGGGAAATTTTTGTGAGTATCCACTATAGCCTAATTTTCGTGCGTATACAACTCATGAAATGACGTCACTAGATGAGTTCCATTATCGCTAGCTTACTAGCGCATATATTTAAATCGTACTTACTATTTGAAATGGTAAAAACTAAAAATTAAATTTCACCAATTGTAAAATAAATTACTTTTAGCTAATTTTTGATATTAGCAAAAATAGAGGTACTTTCCTCTTCAGCAAAAATTACATTTTTGGCCAGACCTCGTAGATGACCGACACAAGTTGATATCTGATAATTGTATTGTAAGTTTCTGACTATGCAGAACTTTTTATAAAGAATAATTCTTTTTCGTAAAATGAATAATATTTTTTTTTCATATGACGCCAACTTACGTAGACACACTCTATATATAAGATGTAAATGTACATGTATAAGTGATTTCTTAAAGTACATACATTACGTATTAGAGATACGTACATAAGATGTTCAATTTAGATTTCTGGACGTAACGACATAAAATGGTTCTAAAATGTACGTCTTATGTATATACTTTAAGGTACATATATAAGACGTAAAATGGTTCTATAATGTACGTCTTATGTATGTACTTTAACGTACGTACATTAAAGCTAAAATGCTAACATAGCTGATTTGCGCTCTGCGAAACCGCTTTTAATTCTTCAGTTTTCAAACTCATTTTGAATGCATGTTGATGTATTTTTTTCTGCGAAAGTTCAAAGATTTCTACGATACGTAAGTATCTATTAATTTGCATCATTATTATATCAGAATGTTGATGATTGATTGTAGTACAATATGCATTAAGTAAATATTATGTTTTGTAAGGTTTTTAAAGAAAATTGCAATTTTAATGAAAATTTCAATTTTAATGAAAAACTGCGTTATTGGGTAAGACTGCCCAGTGAAAATTGCTCTGGCCAAGGTGGCACTAAACCAAATATTTGCAATTTTGGCTGTGTAGTTATTTAAAATTTTATTAGAAATAACAACAACGTAATTTATTTATAATATTTTTATAAAAAATATAATCTAAATATTTTTATTATCCTTTAGCATTAAGCCCTTATTTAATTATATAAAGGAATATGAATGTCTAGGACATAATAATATAATAAATATTAGATATTAAATTATATGCTTGAGTTTATTTAAAAAACATTTTGTTTTATAGTAAAAAATATCCTAATTGGTAGGCGGCCTTGTCCACCCTAGGTGGGTGCCGTTATATATCCTATCGGACATCTCCGCCCATTGGTAGAGTCTTAAAAACTTAAAGTTGTTTTTACCGAAAACGTTTACTTATCTAAAAGTTATGTATACCTCGATATAAACAATAGATCTGAGCAATCAACGCCGTGTTTAATAGAAAATTATAGGTTACTGACACCCTATAATATTTAAATTTGCTTAGAGGGGTGGGCCTTCCGGGACCTCCCCTAGATCGTTTGATTTTGGCCCAAACAGTTTGTGCTGGTATTTTGTACAGACCTTTAGAGACACCTTGTATAATGATACATTTTTTATGCATAATAAGATTATTGCGAGAGCGTTTATAATTCGTTACATTAACTATTAAAATATCTTTTAAGTAAGGCTTTTAAAAATTTGTTACTTAACAATGTAAAACAATCAATGTGTTAATGAGTCAGTATTGGCGCCATTTAAACACCATTATGTTTACTTTTCACTTCTGATTTATTTGACTATCGAATGAGTACTGCATACGTTTAAAATTAAGCGCCCATTTGTTTATTTATTGAATTTAGTCACAGCTTAAATGGTTATTAATATTGGTTGTCAACATTAACAAATAAGTACAAGAAGTAATTAATAACAGTTACAGTTCTGAGCTTAAAATGTAAATGTTTAATCTTCAAGCTGTCAAGGTTAAGTAAGCATTAACATAAATTGTTAATATTATAGAACAAATTACAAATTTCAGAAAAACTTTCTAAAAAAGAACAGAATGATATAACAGTCAATCAGAAAACTCAAATTAATCGAAACTCAAATATATTCATTAAAAAAAAAACAGCCCTTTAGATGTTTAAAATTAATGTAAATAATTACTTAAATGATGGAGAGCAATTTATACCTACTCCGAATATAAGTCAATCGGTTTGTGTTTCATTAATCAATTTAAAAGCGTTAAAAGATTGAATTTTAAGATGTTGAAATTCAAAAACAAAAGCATTTTGGAAAAAAAAATGATAGCTTATGTAACATTACCGCCTTAGGCAGTGACGTAGCGTGCCTTGGAGGGGCCCCGTATCATAATGAGTTAAAGCGACCCAAAAAATTTTTGAAAACCAAAAAAAGTCTACTTTCCGAAAAACATTGCTGTTTTTATTTCAGCATTGCTATCAGAAATTTTTGAAGACCAACAAAAAAAGGCCCCACTTTCTAATTTAGGTGACAGTTTCCAGCACCTAATTTTTTTGCTTAAATATCTTTGAGGGCCTCTGTAACCCGGGGACATTGATATGGTTGATATGGCAGTAGCTACGCCTCTGGCCTTAGGTATTGTGCAAAAACCTTAATGTTCCAAAGAAACACTATTCAACACAAACTCTATAAATAGACTTTGTTTAATGACAAACCGCTGCGCGCCGTTAATCATTTTACTTATTAAATGTAATTAAGTTGGGGATAAATTATTTTCTTAATGCCATACATATTATCGCCCAATTAAAACAAGATCAGGTTGTGTGAATACGGCGCCCATAAAATAGACGTCACAAAGGGAAAGACCTTCTTTTTTAATAAAATAGGAGCCCCAACAAGTCTAGTCAAGGGCGCCTCAAACAGTTAATCCGGCACTGTAAATAGGCTTGATCCGATTTTCATAAAATTTTGCAGTATTATTTTTGTAGTAATAAGAAACTAATCTAGCCCTAACTGGATTAAATTTGGTGATTTCAATGGCATCTCGAGCGGTACCTAAACGAATATTTAGGATATTTATAAAAACTACTTCTTTTTACAAGCTTAATACCATGTATCTTGAGAACGAGCAATTTGCCAACTCATATTTATAAAAACTTTTTTCAATATTTTCAATAGAAGAATCTGCCTCGAATTTTTTAACAAGATTCTATAACACCCTGTATAATTGCCTAAAATTTTTACTAAAATTAATGTTCAAAAACTATATCTCTGAAAAGCTCTATTTTGAATAATTTCCTGGCATTAAGGAAATTGTAGATTGTTCGCATTACAGGTAGTCGCTTCGTAAACCATTTTTGTCTTTTGTTGGCGTTGGTATTAAGTGGTTTACCGTGTTTTGTGAGATACGCCTTTTCTATTATCTACTTTAAATGAATAAAGTACAAGGAACCGCTGCAACGCTACTCTGAATTGTTTTGTCGCACCTAAGACCACGTAGTTAGGAATGGTTTATTAATTAAGTAATTTGGATTAAAAGTAAGTTAAATTATAAAATAATCTATCTACTCAGTATTGACTTATACTGAATAATGTAACCTTATAAAGGAAAGGACTACATACAAATTACTGTTGAAATGTCACATCAAATGTTTCAACTTTTGAATTTATAAAAAGATTAAAAAAAAATAGAAATGTTGTTTTTAAAATTAAACATATTAAAAGACTGTATTTAAATGTATTACAAAATGTCACAAGTAATATACACAATATAAGGTACAATCAACTTAAAAAATCAGTTTGTGAAATTAAATAGTTTAAATACTATATTTTAAACTAAAATTGATCGTTAAAAATTTTTAAATTGCTGCTGGGTGCCATTAAAAAAAAATAATGAAAAAGGTAGTCGTATGGCACATGATTTTAAAGCTTTTTACAAGTACTTTGTATCCCTAGAATATAAAGTCAATACTTTCAGCCACTACAACTACTTTAACAATTGGTCACGAATTGGTCTTGATTGGTCATTAGGTCACAGTAATTAGTCAACAGTAAATAAAATTAAGACGAGTTATTTCAAATGTACATACAGGGGTAGTTTTACACTTATTTTGTAAAAAATAAATGTCGTACGTCAATATAAACTTTCAGAGCTCATTCAATGCTATTCCGGGTAACAACAAAATTACTATCCAGCATTTTATTTCCTTCGGTGATAATGTATACCTTTCAAATTTTTGTATTTTATATTGTTTTACTAGATGTCCATTTTGGGTATAATAACATATACGTATTACTTCCGGTTTAGCCGGAAGTGACATAAACTTTGTTATTGTAAATGGAACACCCTCTATATTTTTTAAGATTTGATTTCGGCAGAACATTCTTCAATATAAAATCTTTATTAAATCTATAACTTATCTTTTTAGTTTTAGAGAAAATGGCGTTTGAATATGTCCAGACCACCGCACAATATGCAAGTTTACAGGAAAACAAATGAACATCACAAAAATTTAAAATTCTTAAATTGTTTCTTTTTAAAGACTTAATCTCCCAAAATTAATACAATAATACTTCCTGCTTTACCGAAAGTGCTGTTAAATCTGAACTTTCAAATATGATAACCCTACTAATTTTTATGGAACATCCTATGTATCAGTTATGGCGAACGTTTTTGTATGAACGTGAAATGATGTCGTTAACGTGCCATTAATAATTTGTATAGGGAAGAAAAAGGTCATTACATACTGTTTTACTTCAAATAGAGAAGATAGCGTGACGGGTGATTTTTTCAGGTAGTCTAAATTTAGAAAAACAAAAAAAAGGTTCAACACTTCTACCAATATTAAAGAACCAAAAAAAACAACTTGGGCACGCGTGCCTTTGGCTCGCCATAACTGCAATATATTTTTAAATTTTACCATTTATATTAAATTTCTAAAATAACTATAACCTATCTTTTGTAGATTTTTAGAAAATTGCGTTTTAAAATTTCCAGACGATCGCCACCATATGCTATATTTATGAGAAACAAATATCCGGAAAATTTTATGCACATTTATTTTCTTTATTTTAAAACGCAATTTTGTCGGAAACCACAAAAAATAGGTTATGGTTATATTAAAAATGTATTATTAGTAATAAATGGTAGAATTTAAATATTAAAAAATATATCGGGTATTCCATTAAAATGATTAGGGTTATGATATTTAGAAGTTCAGATTTTACAGCACTTCCGGTTAAACCTGAAGTAGCATTATAATAACTTTAGGAGATCAAGTCTTTAAAAAGAAAAATCAATGTAAGAATTTTAAATATTTGTGATGTTCATTTGTTTTTCCATAAACATGCATATTGTGTTGTCGTCTGGACATTTTCAAACGCCATGTTCTCTAAAACTGAAAGAGATAGGTTATAGATTTATATTTATATTATGAATGACCTGTATAATTTAAATCCTAAAAATATACAGGGTGTTCTATTTGAAATAACAAAGTTTATGTCACTTCCGGTTAAACCAGAAGTAGTATGCATATGTTATTATATCCAAAATTGGCATCTAGTAACACAATATATCATACTAATATTTGAAAGGTATACCTCTCACCGACGGAAATAATATGCTGGATAGTAATTTTGTTTTCACCCGGTATAGGGTGGCAAGTAGTGACCAAACATGAAGTGAAATATTTAATTATTTTAAGTTAAATAAAATACCGCGAATTATAAAGACAAATAATAAATGATAAATTAGTTTTTGTTTTAGAAATAATTTAGTACAGTTTTTACACGGTTTTGTAAAATTATTTGCCCAAGTTTTTTGTTCGTTATATAAAAAAACATAAACAAGTCACGATGTTTACAATGTCATTAGTAATTGAGCAGTTTTCTTTCAGTTCTGATTTTATTTTATCGCGATTAGGATTACAATTTGGGCTAATAGTAATTATACTGTTTTATTGCTGAAACAAATAATTGGTGAGTATTTAATTTATTGTAATTATTCATTATTTTTCCCTGAAATTATACTTATTTTGTTTAATTTTAAATAATTGGTTATCTCCGTAACTAAAAATATTTTACTAACTTTTTTTATTTTCGGTCATTGTTTGTCTTTAGCAATGATTTCCCGAGTTTATGCGTATAGGTTAAGAATCACCTCCGTATAAATTGGTCACATTTGGTGTCAGTGACCTACTGACTAATTGTGACCAATTCGTGATCAAGTTTTGTAGCATAGAATGAGCTCTGAGTATTATATATTAAAGCGCTACATATATATTTAGTAAAAAACAATGTAAAACTACCCCCATATCTATTCAACCTTTAACTAATCCCTGTGACCGACTAATCAATGGTGAGCAATTTATATAGCATCGAATGGGCACTGAATGTTTCAGAGTTTATTTTTTTACCCCTAACCAATAACTGCAACTCATTAACCAATCATGACCAATTTGGGACTAATTGACGTGATGTTTAAATCGTTTATTGAAAAAGTTTTTTGTTAAAGTAATAATTTATAAGTTAGTTTTATGACATCCATAAATCTTCTTTCTAATATTATACATAAAAAGATGGCTTATCTTTACTTTTCCATTACGAATTATGTATAACATCGTTATTCCCTGAACCATAAAATGTCACTTGTGACTTTACACAGACAATTTATTTTAAGTAATACGGTATAGAAAATAAGTATAATGTATTAAATTAATAGTAATATTAATTAAATCAAAGAAGATATATAAGAATAAGGGTAAAAAAAAATTGCACAAATTAAAGCCACTGGCCTATTAGAAAATTATTTAAAATTAAATTTAGAGTTGTCATATACAGTGTGTCCCAGGAAAGGTGTTACAAGAGGGACAAATGGACTAAAAAATTTTAAATTTTAAAACGAAATTTTGGGATAACTTTTTAAACCATTTGTCCTCTACTACCTATTCTGGGATACACTGTATAAGCTTCAAAAAATTATGGTAACGTAGCGAGTGGTAAATTTTTTTCCGTTGGTATGGTTGGTAGGATTAATAAAATTATTAAAATTTGGTAAAGAAACTGCACGATTTAGAATGACATAAGATATTTAACTTAGAAAACCTATTCTAATAAAACAAATATAAATAAATAATCTTACACTTTCGATAAGAAATTTCTTTTTCAATTAACAAATGTAAACCGACAATGTACACTTTAAGTTATGACTGTAACTGGTCGATGCGTGGTCCATTAATGCATGACACTTATAATTAAATGTGGTAAATAAATACTCTTGCGGACATTTGAGAGCACGATTTTTAGGTATTTTGGGCGGATAACCCGTCTTA
Organism: Listronotus bonariensis; assembly: GCA_014170235.1. NCBI lineage: Eukaryota > Metazoa > Arthropoda > Insecta > Coleoptera > Curculionidae > Listronotus > Listronotus bonariensis. The sequence goes on along the minus strand of JACEGR010004015.1, from coordinate 4,214 downwards.
ATTACACTAATTGAAAATAATACACCGAAAAGACGGTTTTAGCTTCAGATACTCTAAATTCCTCATTAATATTCTCGATTTGTTACTGGTAACCGAGCATTCGACAGGAGTAAGCAGTGGCAATTAAGCACCTTGGGACAACTAACTGCGTAATGGGACCCCACAAGATGGTCTTGATTTAAAAAAGGCAAACTCTGAAATATATTTTTAGAGCAATCATATTTTTTTTAAGTACTCTTCCCAGAAACTAAGTAACATTCTTACGAGAAATAGGAAAACACCATGCGGTTAATCTTAATAATAATATTGAGGACTTAAATTTTAACATTTTTTAAAATTTTTGATGTCAAAAAGAAATAATAGTCCCTAGGCCAGTAAAAAAATTGACTTTATAATAATAACACTTTAAAAACCTTTTTAGGCGGTTCCTTTTAACGAGCCTACCACGAATATTTATACCGCCATATATGGAAGCGGCGCTTTAACCCAGCCTGACAATGTCAAATGTTTCAGTTGTCGGACTGGACAAACGCGTCACTTTTTTGTCAGACAAGTTTACCACAATGTTTTACATGCAATTTGTAATTGTGCCAAAAATAGTAAGTTTTTTAGTTACGAAACCATATGGCCCATTGACATGTTTTGGGTATCGGATTGGGCGGGTTTCGTAACTGTAACCCTTATGATTTTTGACACAATGTTTAAAAATTGCATGTGTGTGCAATTGTGGTTAACTTGTCTGACAAAAAGAGTGACGCGATCGCCCAGTCCGATACCCGAAAGATTTGTCATTGACATGCTGGGCTGTGAAGCGCTCGCTGTCATATATGGCGGTATGAATATTCGCTATAGACTCGTCAAAAGACCCCCTAAAAAGGTTTTAAAAGGGTTATTATCATGAAGTCAACATCACAACTGGCACAGGGTCTAAACCTTTTGAGCCTGTTTGTGGTAAATAAATAATTCGGATTCCTGTTAAAAATTTTATCACTAAGTGGCGTATCAGAAAAAATGGGAAAATTGACTAAAGTCGATATAATTGCCCGAAAAATTTTCTTCCTAATATTACGAATTGGCATAAAATAAATTTTTGACTGCTTTAAAGTTATAGAAATATAATAATTACCTAATTTTATTTAACTAGAAAAAATAATCGCGCAAAAAAAACTAAAAAGTACTTCATGATATTGACGACGCTGTTTGGTCTTTTTGTTTTAATAGTGTGACGTATATATTTTTGGAATATTATACATACATATATATATATATATATATATATATATATATATATATATATATATATATATATATATATATATAGATATATATATATATATATATATATATATATATATATATATATAGGGCCACTTTACGTCACTTGGACAAATGTACCATATGGAACTATCTTTTTGGGACCATGAGACCGGTGAACCATCAAAACAAACTTTGCATTTTTTAAAAACCAACTTAACTTATTTGACTAACTTAATTTAGTACGGGCATACCCCCACTAGGGGTTGCCCGTACGGGGAGCTTAACTAAAACTTTAACTTTATACTTGACTTCACTAACTACTTCTTATCTGATACACAATCCCTTTTAAAGAATCCATTGAGTAGTCCGTTACTTTGTGACAATATTTACGTAGAACAAACACAAATTTTACTTTTGTTGTTTTGTGTCACATATTTTATATTGTTTTTTTGCGTTACTGCAGTTTCGACATAATAATAAAAGCAATATAAAAATATGTTACAAAATAACAAAGTAAATTTGTGTTTTTATTACATTCTACGTAATCCCTTTTAATTTCTTTCTTCTTCTTTAAATATCAAATTTTCCAGTGTTTGTTTTGCATTTACGGTACCAGTTTGTTTAATGTTTTTATTTTATTATTATAAAAGTAACCTAGAAAATTGTTTGTCTTATACTCTTTAAGACCTTGACAATCTCACGTATATTTTTATGTAGCCAATTTCCCAATGTTAAGTAAATCCAATTAAAATGTATACTTATTTTAAAAATTCCCAAAAATGTATATTTAAAATTACCAAAATGTATACTTTTTTTATACTAGGTGTTCACAATAGGATCTATGATTTTCGCGTAAAAAAAATAAAATCAGTTTTCGGCATCGTTAAATCGCTCTCTATTTAGTATAGTGTCATGTTATGAGTACTTAGTTTGCTTTACCAATCAATACATAAATTAAAAGCTGAAAAATTCATAAATTGACCAATTCCTCGAGTTGAAAATTTTGATTTAAATAATAATTTATGAAGAAGTAGTTCATTGAAATTTTACATTAGGGGTAACATTTTTGAGGACCCTTTAAGCTTGTCGGGAAAGTTTTGGACACCCTGTATAAAACAAATATACAGCGTGTCCGCCTAAGTTCCCTACATATGAGAAACTTTTTTATTATTAATTTTACGCAAAAATGTTATTCATTCTAAAAGTTTTACATGGTCTAAAACCTAAAATGCAACCATTAGATATTCATTTCTTTCAGTAGTGGTATATGAGGTATCTCAAAAAATATAAATATTCTTAAAGAAAAAGTACCCTTATTTTGACCATATCGAAAATTGTTAAAAATAATAAATGTTTAGAAATAAAAACACTCCTAATTATGCAAACTTGTTCATTTATAAGAAAAATCTTTAATTTTTTCTTTGCGATAGTCTGTGACTTTTCGCTGTTTTGACAGTTGTTAAGGTTTCTTTGGATATTACATTTCTAAATAAGTATTTACTAATGTACAAATTAAAGGTTTTCATCGTTATATAATAAAAATAATAAAAAAAAAACTTTCTTTTTTGTAAATAAACCAGTTTGTGCATATATTAAGGAGCTATTTTTTATTTTTTAAGGATTTTTCCTCAATAATAATTTTCGATATTTTAAAAATAAGGGTACCTACTTTCCTCTTGAACAAAATTTATATTTTTTTAAGATACCTAGTATATAACTTAAAGAAATAAATATCTAGGGGATTACATTTTCCGGTTTTAGACCATGTAGAACTTTTTATGAAGAATAACTTTTTTGTAAAGAAAATAATAAAAAAGTTTCCCATATATAAGAGAACTTAGGCGGACATGCTGTATATTGTTTGAACAATACAGTTTATTATTTTCCTTTGTAAAAGATTTCTAAATTATAAATAATATAAAAACAGAAAGAAAAAAATTAAATAGGAGCTGTTATTGAGAACTTTCGGCAAAAAGTCTTCACTAACCCAACTAATCTGCGAATGTTTTTAAGCACAGTTTAAATTTGGTTTTCAAGCAAAAATTTCATTCTAACTTATTCTATTTTAATTAGAATTCCTGAAATTTAAAATACAGCGTTTTAGCTACCTTTAATATATAAAGATTTATGACCCATCAGTAGCAAAATTTATGATGCAAAAATAATGACAAGATTCTTAAGCGTAAAAACTTGATGAATATATTTATGTAAAACATGATTAACAAAAGTCATGCGGTATGTTGCTAGATAAATACCAAAGGTAAAACTGAAATTATCGTAATAGAAAAAAACTAATTATACATTCGGTTATTTAGAAATAATTACCAACTAAAGTCAGGAGACGTTCTACGAATCGCGGTTTCACACTTGATATGTCCAGTTAAAGATTTTCATCAGTGGAACATTCCTAACTAACTACTGTTACTACGTTGTTATAGTGTATCTTAAAGTATATCGCTTTGGCTTTTGACGGCAGTACTCCAATGATACCTGCCGACAGCAATAAAATAGCGGATCAGTAGGTATTAAAGGGCAGAACATTAGGGACGGAATCTAATAATATAAAGATTTATAATTTATTCTTTATTTTAGTAGGTATAATCTTAAATACATTAAGAAATTAAATATATGCAAAGTTTTAGTCATTTGTACATAGAATTTATAACTGTTATCATCTATACGTAATTGCATTTTTGAGTCTCAATAGTCTAAATCTAGTTAGTTTCACTATCAAGTCATCATTTGATTGATTACGATACGATTTATGTTAGTCTTGTACAGAAGTCGTAAGAATCATCAATTTTGCAATGTGCTGTGCTCAAATTTTTCCAGCTCTCAACTTGGTATATTAGTAATTACATTTTTTATTAAACCTATAACACATAACACATAAAGTAGGTGTAACATTTTCGTGCTCTAATCTTTGATTTTGCTTAGTTTTCAAATGTTCTATGGGG
>JACEGR010004014.1:0-94284 GCA_014170235.1 Listronotus bonariensis | reverse complement strand
CTCAGTCGTGTAATACTTTTAAGAAATCAATCTGGAGAAAACTTTTTGTGGGTTAACTGTTAATGAAGGGGCTCGTGTAAATTTCTGTGTGTGTTTATTTTATTATTATTTCTATTTATTTGAAAATTTAACTTTGTCTGGGCCTACTTTTAAATTTAATTTTTGCTATTTTCTGTTTTTTCTTTTTTATTGCCCATCTTCTTATCTTCTGTTTACTTACAATTGCTGTCTCTATTAGAATCTTTTTTTTCTAAAAATCCTTCTCTTTTTAAGAGTTTTTAAAATATGGGCACTTTACTCCTAAGTAGTTTTAAATCTTTTTGACTTACCTCGTATACCGATAAACTTTTAATAAAACTAACTAGTGCTAATATAGTTTAAGACCAGACACTAATTTTAGTAAACAATACAATTTTCCGACAAACTGCACATAAAAAAGTTTTTTATTTGTTGCACACTTAATGGACTATACTGTATATAAATTCACTCCTTAACAAAAAAAAAAGGACAAACAAAATTTGTTCTAATTTAATCCTAAATAATTTTTTTTGGTTGACTAATTTTAATTACAGAAAAATTCACAGAATAAAAATTCTCTTATAATTCTGCTATGATTATAAATAAACACAAAATTTTAGATCTGTCTCGGTCGTGTAATACTTTTAAGAAATCAATCTGGAGAAAACTTTTTGTGGGTTAACTGTTAATGAAGGGGCTCGTGTAAATTTCTGTGTGTGTTTTGTTTTATTATTATTTTTATTTATTTGAAAATTTAACTTTGACTGCGCCTACTTTTAAATTTAATTTTTGCAATTTTATGTTTTTTCTTTCTTTATTGCCCATCTTCTTATCTTTTATTTATTTATAATTGCTGTCTCTATTATAACTTTTTTTCTAAAAATATTTTAATAAGAGTTACGACGAAGAATATTTTTAGGGTCCAACAGCACCCAACGTCTGTTTGGGATGCTGAAATTCAACCCTTTAATTCACTTTAATATAAGAATATCATGTTCTTATTTATGCTTATGTTTGTAAAACCACAGAGTGAATTAATAAACTTTTTTTATTATTATTATTATTTAAATATCTTTTGGTCCAGTTATAGCTCCTTCCATTAAGATTATTATTTAGTATAGGAATTGTAAAAAGTTTTATAGGATCAGGTGTTAATGACCCTGTGAAATAAATAACGTTACCATTTTTTATCAGTGTATGGGATTTTAAATCCTTCCTTTTTTAAAGTTTTTATTTATTTATACCAGTATCTCTATTCTAAAGAAAAAAACAAATTTTTAAAGAAGACAATGAAGTTTTTGTACCGGGTGTCATATTACAATTTTATACCTTTCCTAAATTTTTTATTTTTTATAATAAAAAAAAATTAATTAAATTATTAGTTTGTTAAGTTGGTTTCGTAGTTTCCAAATTAGTCATCAGATTTTTATTATCTCTTAAGATATATAGCGTACGACAAAAATAATAATTAAAAAAAACACCCTTTTATATTATATCGCCAAATAGATTTTTTAAAAACCTTTTAAAAATACTGCATTTGATATAGTTATCTTTATTAGTTTTGGAAATATGACAATCCAAATCCTAAGTTTTCCAAATATGTCACATTATACCGTATATTACGAACATAATAATTAAATTGCATTTTTTCTTTAAAAATTTGTATTTGCTTTTAGAATAGAGAAATAAATATGAGTGAATAAAAAAATATAAATGTTAAGAAAAAAGGGGCTATAAAATGCAATACATTGGTAAAAAATTGTAACGGCATATTATTTTACAGGGTGCTCGATAATTTGGGCCAAAATACAACATTTTGCTCTGTCCTGTAAAACACCTAATACTATAAAACTTTTGCAAAAATTTTATTGTCCAGTTTTTCTTGTCCAAAAGTGGGTTTTAATGCATAGTACTAAAATAAAATAATATATGGTTTTTACAAAAAAAAATCAGCACAATCTCATAAAACATATTTGCTAAGGGCGTATTGGTTTATAAATATACCAGATTCCAGGTAAAAATGCTTAAATTAATGCAAAATAATAATAAAAGAGCGGTTAAATCCATTTTTTTCTCTATTTTTTTGTTAGTACTATTTTATACAGGGTGTAACATATGTGATGACTTTGATTTTAAGGGATGATTCCTAGTAATGTTTCAAAAAAATCATATAAACATATGTCCGGAGACGCTTTATTTTTGATTTTTCGATCTATATTTTTGACTTGATTATTTTTTAAAGATCTTAAAAACGCTTCAACTGATATGGATGAAATTTAGTACACTCATTAAACGTAAAAAGGCGCCTGCAAAGCTCTACGTAGATTAAAATCATAGTCCAGTGGCGTGTTAGTGGGCACCTCAGTCAATATTATTCAAAAAAAGTATGCCATTGACTTTTTATTAGGTTTTTATATTTTTTGCAAATAACTATTAAAGAACGCACATATTTTATTATCTTTTATTTTCTTTGTATCTTGCTTTGTTTTCGAGAAAAAAAATCAAACAACTTTAAGTGATACTAAAAAGTATCCATAAAAATAAAATTCAAAATTAAAAAATTTACAATTTTGACCTTAGTAAATGGGAAAATAAGGATTTTTGATTAAATACACCACTGCTCATTTGCTTTAGGGCAAATAATTGTTTATTTTTAACACGCTTTTATAAGCTTCACTTGTATGTATGTAACTCTCAAGTATTATTGTTTTGATACTAGGTATCATTAGCATAATTTCGGATTGGTCCCTGTAACCAAAGTTAATATTGGACACTTGGTGTTACTACAAGCATAATTTTCATAGCTCTAGCGCCTACCTGAGCATTGAACCAGTAGGGTTGCATGACCAAAATTAGGCTTTGGCGAAGTCGTTGCCGCGAGTTCGTAGGCGACCACCCACACCACCTACGCCTAGCTAAGCTACTGCATTGAACCCAAATGTTTTTCATATATTGAGCGCCTGAGGCTTTTCTACAATAATTCAAGTATTTTTCGTTCCTGGTTGTTTTAAGATTATTTTAAAACCTATTTATCACCTTTCAGTTTATTGTGCTTTAAACGCGTCTTTTTAGTTTTTTAAACTATAATTATTTATTTTGGTTTTTTACCATCTGTCTATGGGTACGTTTTAGAAGAAAATAGAGTGGCTTTCATTTTTTTATTCTGAAAAACGAATCAAGATACGTAGAATATTTAAAAAACTAAAAAGTCTTATTTTCAATGCTAAACAGTAAAAAAATAAACATTTCGGTTAAAGTCAGTAGCATACATTTTTCTTAACAATATTGGCTGTGTTGCCCACTGAGACGTCACTGGACCCAATATTCTTAATCTTGGTGGAGCTTTACAGGCGCCTCATTACATTAAATAAGTGTAATAGATTGCATAAAATCAGGTAAAGCGTTTTTGAGATATTAAAAATACCCCTTTTTTTAAAAACGTCCTCTATCTCGAAAACGAAGCGTCTCCGGACATATTATGTTCATAAAACATTTTTTTAAATTACAAGAAATCATCACTTTTGATACACCCTGTATTATAATAACCAAATATTTTTTAGTGTTCTTCCACATGTGGCACAGGAATATCATTCCGGACAGCCCATTGCCCTGCTTTAGAGGATGGAACCTGCGGTGAACCTCCACCACCTCAAAGAAGGATATGTATGGGAAATTTTACACGTCATACCAATAAGCTATGCAAAGGAAGAAAGTTAAAAACCTGCAAAGAAGACGAGTCAAAATACTGTTCGTTTGAATTACTTCAGAGATATTGTCAGCTCAAAGGTTTTAGACGTTTATGTTGTAAGTCGTGTGCCCATTATATAGAGGGAAAACATACTGTTAATATTGAAAATTTATACGAAAATATTCAAGTTGTATTTTACTAAAATAAGAAGTAATGTTGAATAATATTTTAAATTCTTGCAATAAATTACGTATTTATTTATTTGTTGACGTTTTAATTAAGAGACTACTTTTGCTGTGTTTATAAATACTTTTTTTTTTAACACATAAATTAATTTAAAGTGTTTACACTTGATAATGGACTGGAATACACTGCCCGAAACGTTATTTAAATAAATAAAATAAAGACAATAGTAAAACCGCACTATTCAAATATACATGAAATCCCGGACAAAATCATTAAAATACTTTGTCGGTCCAACATGCAATCCTACTTAAAGATCTATTCAATAGTAAAAATGCCACAAGCGTTATACAAGTAAGGACGGCAATCAACTATCGCTGTCTAAACGCGTCGTTTACATCGTGTGAGAGCAACAAAAAGGAGAATAATTTAAAGTGAGACAGACGTGATGACGTCGTGGCATCTTTATTACTGGCGAGAACTCTACAAACAAAGTCGATTGATGAAAGAAGGTCACGACATTCGCCATATTGGCTAGCGCGGCTGTGACGTCAAGTCGGGCCATTTTCGGCCATGTTTGATTTTAGGCAGATCAGTGGCGTAGAATTAAGGAGAAAACAAAAAGAACTGTATGTTGTAAACAAAATTTATTGGATTATTTTAATAGGCATAACTTAAAACAAAAACATAAATATGGTTTAAATATTGAAAATTAAAAATTATCAAAGCGACGACAGGACGATGAGGTACCTGGCAGAGCAAAACATTTTCCATGGTTCCGTAAGTCAAAAACCATTTTAAAAACTTTGTATACAGGGTATCCGCTAATAAATGGTACACAGAAAAACCACAGATTCCTTATGCCAAAATATTAAGATTTAACCAAACATACCTAATATCCAAAAGTTTATAATAAGGAAGATACGGGAGGTGTCATAGTAAAAGAAAAAGTAAATTTATTTCGATAATTGTTCCCCCTTTCAAAATATCTTAATAAAACGGTATCCAGTGGTTTTTAAACATTAGCTTTTCAGATCGAATATTAATTTTTGTGTGTAGACTAGAGGGCGATGGGTACACTAATTAAAATTCTCTAAAACTACCTAATTTTTGTTACTACTCTGTATGTATGTAAACTAGTAAGCTTCTCTATGCTTTCTGCACACAAAAGGTATACTTAGTAAGAATCGGTCTTGACAACCAGTTTTTAAGATATTCACGTTTTAGTTGTTCAGTGCACCCGAAAGTATGTACCTTCAATAACATCGTATTAGCTATAATTACAACTGCGCAGATATAAATAGCTGATATCTAAAAACTCCTGGTACCGAGTTTTATTAAAATGTTTAAAACATATCAAAATGCATGAATAAAAAATATTTATATCTCTTTAACACCCCGTATCTTCCTCATCATTAACTTTGGATATAGGTATGTTTGTTTAAATTCTAATTGGGCATTTTCGCATAAGAAATCTGTGGTTTTTCTGTGTACCATTAATTAGCGGACACTCGTCTGTATTATACGTATATAAAAACACAAATGACTGAAAACTATTTGACTAAACACTATCAAAATCTCTAAAATAAAACGAGTCCGAACCAATAATATGTGAAGTCAACTAACAAAAAACATTAACAACTGGAAATCCTTGCAAAATATACAACCAAAATGAAAATGGCAAATTTCCACAGTTTTTACCAAACAAAGCTTCGACAACGCACGACTCTGTCATCAACTGATAATGCTACCAACTTTGAACAGAACTGCCAACCGAAATCGTAATTCTAACACCCTCACGTCCCTGACAAAAGCTATCGCCGATCTTGCTTATGTCTAAACCCCTTCTCATAAAGAAACTCTGTCTACAAACTAACTAAATAACCTAAACTTACAAAACGAGGGAATGTATAAAATTTTATGTGGTAAAGTGTATGTTAAAGAAACCGGACGGTCCATTTCTTCTACAATTAGGGAGCGACGTATTAAAAATATATTTTTTTTTTCTGGGAGATTAAATTTAATTCAAATAATATTTCACTTTTTTCTTAGAATAAAGATATTTAATAAAATTTTTAACTAACTTACTATTCTAGCCTTTGCATAACAAAACTAAAGTTAAGATTTAATTAAAATAAATAAATAAATAAATGATTTAATATAAAAAAATAATCAAGATTATACAGTGACCGCCAGAAATGTTGAACCATATTGAAAACTTGTTTATTTTTAATTTCTCAAAAATTTTTATTCATAATAAAAATCTCTGCATACAGCGAAACTTACAAAACACTGATTAAAATTTAAATAAACCATAGCGTATACGAGGTAGGTGCAAATTAACGAATATGACACAAGAGAAAACTTCCTTTATTCTTGAAATTAAAGAAAAATATTATTTGGAAAACTTGTTTAGAATATAAAAGGTATGTCATATTTTAAAAGCACAGCCTTCTATTAAAAAACTGGAAGAAAAACTTACTTTTCCAACTTACCACGTATAGAGATTGGTTTAAACTAAATTAACTGCTGTAAATTATCCTTATTACTCTTAAATTTTAAAAAGAATTTTTGTCATTCTTAAAGCATTTAAGTACATTTAGATCAATTCAAAAGACAAACGTAAATTTTTGCTTCTTTGTTGTTCAATAAGGCCAAAATTTAAAAGACCTTTTAGATTTATGTTCCACATCATTTTTTCCTTATAAAAAGCAGCTTAGCTTTTAAAAAACATAAATTTATTTTGATGATTTTATATTACAATTTTCAAAAATTAAACTTAACTGGGATTATGGTAATAGGAAAAAAGTTAATAGAATTAAATATATATATATATATATATATATATATATATATATATATATATATATATATATATATATATATATATATATTTAAATTTATGATTATATGTTTGTTATTGTTTAGATTAATCCTAAAATATATATATATATATATATATATATATATAACAATAAGAAACATATAATCATAAATTTAAAAATGCGAAAAGACGTTTTTTATAGGGCAAAAATAATGTGGCACATTAATCTAAAGAGGGTTTTAAGTTTTGTCCTTATTAAACCACAAAAAAGCAAAAATTAACGTTTGTTTTTTGAATTGATCCAAATGTATTTAAATGCTTTAAAAATAACAAAACTTTGTCACTTTTTAAAATTTTAAGACAATAGTTTACAAAAGTTAATTCAGGTTGATCTAATCTCTATACGGGGTTGAAAAAGTGAGTTTTTTTTTCAAATTTCTTTACAGGAGGCTCTGCTTTTAAAATATGACATATTTTTTATTTTATACAAGTTTTCCAAATAATGTGTTTCTCTAAGTTCAAATATAACGGTAGTTTTCTTTCGTGTCATATTCGTTAATTTGCACCTACCTCGTATACGCTATGGGTTATTTACATTTTGATCAGTGTTTTGTGAGTTTCGATGTATAGAGATTTTTTTAATAAATCAAAAATAAAAAAGTTTTCCATATGTTTCAACATTTCTGGCGGTCACTGTATAAGAAATTTACTTACCATACAAAGAAGGTTGCGACCCCTAAATATAGGTAAAGGACTTCCGGTCAAAATTATTTTAAGTAATTCAATAAAATAAGTTCTTAATCAGACTGCCAGACGTGATCCTTTGGTTGTGTCAGATCAACAGTAATTTGTAATAAAAAATATAAGTACGCCGCTGAGTTCTAGGTAAAAATCCTCACAACTTTTCTACTTGTTTTTTTTTATCTCTAATATCAAGTAAGTTAGTTAAATGCCTGGCCAAATAGACAAAATTTAAAAATACTTTGTATCTCCAAAACGAATCTAGTTAGCCCTGATTTACTTTCACCATAAAATTTGTTTAAAACATTTTATTCTAAATTGTGCAATCAGATTTGTTCTATCTCTTTTAGTTTTCGCTATACCCTGTAAGGTCAACGAAAACGCGTCACCCTGTACAGTTTATACTAGTATTAGGAATGTTTAATTTTACGACTCAGAGCAAAAAAAAGGCAAACAACATTCTTTAAATTAAAAAATTTTGGCAGCTTATTAATCTGTTTTTAATATAAATTGTTTAAAATAAACAAAAATAATTTGCCTCATCAAAATCTGGTGTTCCATTCACTAGTTATCTTATCATATCATATATTAAAACTGACAGATGTATTGTTCATGTGTAATACAGATTATAAAAAATAATTTATTAATAATAAGCTTACATTTTTAACAAGCTTGTGATTATTCTGATAAGGTACAGGAGTATATATCTACTGGTTAAGTAAATATGTATTGGGATATCGGCCCATAAAGAAACAACAAAGGATGTATGTGACCAATCCAATCGGAAATGTTTACATGCGGGTATTCACGTTAGATTTTATCTTTTTCTCACACTGTCTATGTGTTAAGTAATTTAGCTGATCCGGTATAATTGGTATTTTAGTTAGTCTTATTAAAGTAAATGCTATTTGTTTATAAATAAAGATAATGAATGTCTATCATCTAAAGCCATGTGACTTGCATTATTTTTTAGGCGTATAAAATATAATAAAAACGCATATCAAAAATTTTTGCCTAATTCAGGTAGACTTATCCTGGTAATTAACAGGCGTTACAAAATATTGTTAAGAAAATTTAAGGGAATATTCTACTATTAACCCTTAAACGACAACACGGGGTCGCCCGTCACCTCACCGAATAATATTTTTGGCATATTGCAAAAGTTGTCTTTTAATATTTTTGCTACATCCACCTTTGTAGCTTGGCTGTTACTATTACCACAGCAAATATCGTATGCCGCAGAAGTTTATTGCTTGATATATAGGAGTTGGGGTCGCCGGCGACCTGTGCTAAGTTTGCGTAACAAAAAAGGACATGTCTATCAAGAAAGAATATTGAAGTTTAAAGGAACTAAAAGAGATTAAAAGACGACATGAAGAAAGTAATAGGGATATTGACAAAAATAATTATTACTTAAGTGATATTAAAAGTAAATCTGAAGGGCAAAAAGAGAAAGAAGTGGGGGCAATCGAAATAGTGTACGAACCAACTAAAAATAATTCGTGATGATGGAGTACTTTTAGAAAATCTACAAAAATTGATTTATAGAAGCAGTGGTTACAGATGGCACTATATACCTTTTTTTATTGTATACGGACAGCAAAAAAAAAGATTTTACATCTTCCTAAACCTGAAAGGACATAAACTGAGTAAGAAGCTTGGAAAATTTATTTTGACAACAACATGCTGCATAAAATTGTTACTCTACAAACAAACCACTACGTAAAAATAAGATACACTATTTAAAAGCACAAAGACACCGATAAAACAAAATTGAAATTAATGTTTTACCGCACACAAATAATGCTTTGAAGAATAATTTTGAGAATCTAAAGAAGATGTGCAAAAATAAATTTTATTTTCTTATACAAAATTATTGGTTAAGTTACAAAACAACCAACAAAAAAAAATTAGATAGGTCTTTTGCTGTTTGAACTTTAAAATACCAATAACTCTTCATTGGGCCATATGCGACCCATGTTGACGTTTACGTATGAAAAATTTGATGTTGTTAAAATATAACAAAGGGTTTATATAAATATAGGTCGGCAAATTCCTGCGAGTTCTGTGGTGTCTCTAGCGGCAACTGAAGGAATATTGCTTACAAAAAAACGGTACGCCACTAGCTTTGTAAATGTGTCTATTTTTTAATACTTTCTTTAGATTAGAAAGTTTTAAAGCTCCTATTTTTCCCATTTTTTTTTGTATCTAGTTTACTTTAAAAGAAAAAAACACATTTAATTGCATATTTTTACACTATAAAAAGTATTAGAAGGAATATTTCTAACAAAAAAATAAATAAAAAATTTAGCTACCAGCTTTTTTAAACTTAATATGGCCCTCTTAAGTAATATTAAATAGTAAATTGTCATTTTTTAATTGTGTGTTTTTAAGAGCTTGGATAAAATACCACATTTGGTATTTCTACCTGTTACAGTTTTTGAAATATGGCCTTTCAAATGTAAAAAATAATAGATATTATACTGTTTATTTTATCTACAACACTAAACTTAGCGCTTATAGCTTTGAGCTGGGGACATATTGTACATTTAACATAATTTTCAGATTTGGATGGCCATATTTTCAACACTGTAAGAGATAGACAAATAAACATATTAAATGTGGTATTTTTTAACGATCTTTAAACTATCTATGTATTGGTGATGTTTACTGGGCGTTTTATTTAAAAAGTGCCAGTTTACTATAAAATTTCTGAGGATGGTCATATTTTCGAAATTAGTATAAATTGGATATATCACATGTTAACCCGTTCTAAAATTTTTTGATAGATCTTTAAAATGGTGAGATAATATTAAGGGTGTTCCTTTTTAAAAAAGTACTTTTAGTGCAAAAAATCAAAAACCAGATGTTCAATTACTTTTCTGTCGGCGGTATGTTAATTAGCAAAAAAAACTACAACTTTACTAATTTAACTTACTTTGTAGCTTTAATAATAAAGAAGTTAGCAAGATCTGCATTTTTGGACATATTAATGAGACCTTTAAATATAAAAGCGACAGCTGGGCGAACTTTTATATTATTTTTTCATACGACCGGGAGTAAAATACAATTTTACGCTCCCATTTGAGGGCGTAAAATTGCACGTTTACGTCCTAGGGCAAAAAAGTATTTAAAACGCCCGCATTTATAAATTTATTAAACAAAAATTAAATTAAATAATTCTTCATTTTTTAACACGCTTTTATTAATTTGGGTTGTAACTATCTATCTATCTATCAATCTATCCATCTGGCTGCCTATGTAACGGAATCTTTGAGCCTAATTTTAACCAACTTCCAGCTATTCGATTTCTTTGAAACTTTGCACACGTATTAAGGACCCATGACAATGCAATAATCTGCAAACAGTATCCCTTTATCTTTTTTTTAATCGCCAGGAAAAAAATTCCATTATATTATAAAAACAACACCTAGGATGCCATCTGTTGGAAAAATTTCAAACTTTGCTATTAAATGAGGAAGAAATTTTTTAGTGGATTGCAAAGTGTTGACAACGGTCCAAACATTTCCTGGAGTGCCATCTGTTGGCAAAATTTGAAACTTTGCTACTTAATGAAGAAGAAATTTTTTAGTGAGTTGTAATCTTTGCAAATTTTAAAATTTGCTACCATTGTCATTTCATAGGGGCTGGTTATTTTCTTTTTGCTGCTTAATTAATTAGTATGTTCTAATTTACTGTTATATTAAGAATTTTGTGCAATATAACGAACTAAAAGATGAAAAATAATTAATAGTTTAAAAACTAAAAAACACGCTTTTATATGCAACCGAACTAAAAATTAAAAAATAATTTTTCATTAAAAAAATATTTTCACTTCATAGTAAAAAGCGTGGGGTGCATTTTACTATTTTTTCATAACTTTTCCATCATAGATATTGGCAAATATAATAATTATAACATTTAATATATTAAGCACCCCACGCTTTTTACTATGAAGTGAAAATATTTTTTTAATGAAAAATTATTTTTTAATTTTTAGTTCGGTTGCATATAAAAGCGTGCTTTTTAGTTTTTTTAAACTATTAATTATTTTCTGGTAAAACAAAAACTTATTTAATTTAACGTATGTTAAAACTATACTGATTATAATTTAAAACATTAAAAGCTGGCAAATTTTCTCCCACCGGTTCTTTTTGGTGTATAGCATTAATCTATATACAACACAAATAAAGAAAAAATAACCACAGAGAATGCTTGTATATTAATTTCAGTCATACAAAAAAATTGTTTCCACCTCTGGCGTAAAGCACTTTTACGCCCACAGCTAATTGTTGCCCTCGCGGAGCTCAGGCAACAACTTTCAGCCGCACCCCAAAATATTTGTCTGGGTTGGAAGTGTTAAAACTGTCTTGCAACTAAGGAAATCTCTTTTGATAGGTACCCAAGTAACATAATATAAAATTCAGCTTTTGCAAGTTCGGTTTTAATTTATTAACCTTTAGAACCTGGTACCAGCAGAAGCCACTTCCTATGTTGGGATTATGAGCTGACAAACCTTCAGCTTTTACAAAAGACGAAGGTCGGTCGCTCACGGGCTCTTCAACTATAACGAAGCGCGATAGAACTTTTTTAACACGCTTTTATTAACTTGGGTTGTAACTATCCATCTATCTATCTATCTATCTATCTATGTAACGGAATCTTTGAGCCTAATTTTAACCAACTTCCAGCTATTCGATTTCTTTGAAACTTTGCACACGTGTCAAGGACCGATGAAGATGCAATAATTTAAAAACAGTATCCCGTTATCTTTTTTGAATCGCCAGGAAAAAAAATTCCATTATATTATAAAAACAACACCTAGGATGCCATCTGTTGGCAACATTTCAAACTTTGCTATTAAATGAAGAAGAAATTTTTTAGTTTTTACACAATTAGGTTAGTTGCACCATGAGTGTTTAATTTTTATGAAAAATAAAAATATAGGGTTAGTTGCACCATTAGTTCAAGGATTAAATAATAAAAATTACATTATGTGTAATGTATACATAATACATAATGTGCAATTAATAAAAATTAACATTCTTTTTTGGATCGCCAGGAAAAAAATTTTCCTTTATATTATAAAAATATAAAAACAACACCTAGGTTGCCACCTGTTGGCAAAATTTCAAACTTTGCTACTTAATGAAGAAGAAATTTTTTAGTGAGTTGCAATCTGTTGGAAAAATTTTAAAATGTGCCACTCTTGTTCATTAAAAAATTTTTTCGCCATTTTGTCAAGAGTAGCAGAAACTAAAAAATGAAAAATAATTAATAGTTTAAAAACTAAAAAACACGCTTTTATATGCAACCGAACTAAAAATTAGAAAATAATTTTTCATTACAAAGAGTTTGTCACTTCAGAATAAAAGCGTGGGGTGCATTTTACTATTTTTTCATAACTTTTCCCTCATAGATATTTGCAAATAGAATAATTATAACATTTAATATATTAAGCACCCCACGCTTTTATTCTGAAGTGACAAACTCTTTGTAATGAAAAATTATTTTCTAATTTTTAGTTCGGTTGCATATAAAAGCGTGTTTTTTAGTTTTTTAAACTATTAATTATTTTATATATAAGGTACTTATATTATTTTGACTTACTTTATCACCCTTAATTGAAGATATGTTCTGTAATGGTTTGGTGGATTAATTTAATTGATGTTGAAACTTGTGGACGATTAGCCAAACGCATAAAAGATCACAGAACATACAATATAAAAACACATAATTTCACAAATCTAAAATTTGTCAACACGCATTTGAAAACAATCACATAATAAACTGAAATGCTTTAAGTATTTTGGCAAAGGAAACTTGTTCTAAAAAACGCAAAATTAAAGAAAGTGCGTACATATTATTAAATAAAGATAAATGTGTAGCATCAATATCTGTTAATTTAAATAACACGTGGTTTCCTTTGCTGGAGGCAGAAGTATCTTCAGGAAAACTCAAAATCAAATATCTTACCACCTTTTTGTATTATAAATAATAAATACACCAGCAACCTATTATGTATGTCACTTTGACACTATAACCAAACAAACATATTTAACATTTAATGTCAAGCGTCTCTCCTAAAGCTAACGCTATATTTTAAGTTTTAAAACCTAAATAATTAGTTAATTTTTACATTTTTATTTCTATCTTATTTTTATTATAACAACGGTGGCAGATTTGCCACCAAAACTTCGATTTTTAGTTTTCTAGATACTTGTTTTAGATTTTTTTTGGGTTTCCCTTTCTCTCTGCTTTAAAAGAAACTATCATTTTTGGCGTGTACCCAAAAATAAACAACATTACTTAAATGAATCCGTTTACCCAATACAGAACATATCTTTAATTGATGGTAGTTATTTGGGTACAAGCCAAAAAAATAAAATAAAAACCCCCAAACAACCAAAAAAATTATAACAAGTAACTAGCGAACTAACAATCGACGTTTCGGTGGCAAGCCACCGTTGTCAAGATAAAATTCAATAAAAATAAAAAAATATGAATTACCTAGTATTAAAGTTTAAAATTTTTTAGCATTTTTAGGAGATTCTGAAAAACCTTTAACAATAAATGTCAAATATTTTTGGGGTTTTTATTTTTTTGGCGTGTACCCAAATAACTAACGATAATTTCTATCACCCCTATCACATATGACCTCACCTTTCCGGACACCCTGTATTTGACTTTTTAACCTTTAAAATGTGTAACAAAAGAATTAGCGACCACCCAAAACGTCTAGTTAAAAAAATAATCACTCATACACATAAATCTGTCTTTGTAAACGTGTTAGATAAATTTTGCTTAAAAATCATCTTTTGAAATATACCAGTTACAAGTAGTAAACTAGCGTTCAAAGTTGTGTGTTCAGTCGGCTATGTATATTTAACTTTTAAAGCCAAATATAAGTGCCATAAAAATGGTTTTATTTGGATAAAGCATCTAGTAAATCTAAAAATAAGACATGTACGAAACATTTTGTGCAAACTACTTGAGCAAAGTACCCTTTTCATCTGTAAACATACAAGTTTCGTTTACCTTTCGACATGCATGAATGCGTATTGGTGAAAACACTTATTATAAATCAAATTGGCGGCGGAATCGATTAGATTATCCCGAATTTAATCTATAATCCTTTTATCGTTTTGATTAACTTTACTAAGTACCTTAGTGAGTATTGGTAACACAATATTGTTTTTTATATTGTTTTAATGTTAATATGCACTGGATTGGGTGTTTTCAAACAGTATTAACAAGTTACGTTGTATTGGTGCTTTTTGTGAAACCGTAAGTATAAACAGTTCTTTTGTAATGTTCTCTTTTTAACATCAAATTTTAACAAAAACTACTCAAGATTAAACCAAAAATTAGCATAGTACTATAACTAGATTTTATTTAATGAAATGAATAATACACCGGGTGTTTTCTAGCTACGATACGAAACTTAAGAGGGTAATTTCCTATGTCTTTTTATGAAAAAAAATTAATATGAACATACAGGGTGTCCAGTAACTCAACCGACAAACTTTAAGGGGTAATTCTTTAGGAAAAATTAGAAAAAGAATGTATATAAACATATGTCCTAAACGTTTTAGTTTTTGAACTACGGGGTGTTATTTTTCTTTAATATTTTTTTATAATACATTTTATGCCCATTCAGGTATTTTTAAAAATTTTGGTGACGCACCCTTTGAAACAGAATACATTTTTTGGCATAGAAGAAAAAAATACCAGTGTTGTCTATAAGAGGTTAAAGGTTAATATTTTTAAAGAAAAAAATCCCCGTTTAGGTAGGAACAAATATGATCTTATGACTTTTTTGTTTGTAGTACGGTTTTTCGCGTAATTATAGAAACCATTTTTTGGCATGGTCGGTTTGTATCTCTTATATCAAATTCTACAGTAAAAAAATATCCTTCGTAATTTATTCTTTAATTAGATAAAAATTTGACCATGCCGAGGAATGGTTTCAATTTATTTTTAAATTAGCAAAGTTACAAATAGACATAGTTTTTTAATATTTTACAAACCTACACATACAGATACCACAATTCGCAATAAATCAACACATCCCATACGACATAAATATACATCATTCCATAGCATGATCCTCAGAAGGTTTCTAGTAACTAGTGACTAGGAACTAGGATGCCAACCACTCGCGCTGGCGAAACGTCAAGGAAACAAAATCTACAACGGCTGCCAAATAGCCCAAAAAACATAAGTTTAATAGACTTATTGCCCTCCGAAAATTGTGAATGATGATAAAGAATATAATAAACATTATTATACAGTGCATTTCTTCAATGTGCTCCCCTTTTATTTTATGAAGGGATCAAATTACAAAAGTAAAATTTTGGGATATGCAATTGATGCATCAATATTATATATTTTGGAGTGACATTGACAGATGAAAAATTCAAAAGGCGGCTGGGCGCCATCTGGGAAAAAATATTAAATGGAAAGGGGGTCTTGTGACATATAATTTTAAAGCTCCTGACGAGTACTTTATAATAGGGCTGGCAACCGAAACCGGTTTTTCAGTTAACCGGTTTTCGGTTAACCGTGGTTTTGGCAAAACCGAAAACCGGTTTTCGAATACCGGTTAACCGGTATTTTGAAAACCGGTTTTCGAATATCGGTTAAACGGTTTTAAAAAGCGGTTTTGAAATACCGGTTTTTCGGATAATCGGTTTTCGAATACCGGTTTTTTTGGATAATCGGACCAAAATCGAAAAGCGGTTCTTCGAATATCAATTAATAGGTTTTAGGTTGATTGCGGTTTATACAGTGGCGTATTTATCAAAAGACTGAGTAGGCTGAAGCCTATGGCGGCGTTTTTAGGGGCGGCAAAATTTGTAGTTATAAATTATGGATTTCGAATTTTATTTAGTACGTAGAAATGAAAGGAAGGACTTTTTTTATTATTTTGATCTTCAAAATTATTTCAAGAATAAAAGGAAAAGAAAGGTGCGGTCGAAAATAAAATAGCCTACGGGCGGCAAATGTGTAAATGCGCCTTGATTTATCGGTTTTGAAAACCGTATTCGGTTAACCGGTTTTAACCGAAACCAGTTTTCTTAAAAACCGGTTCACCGGTTTTGTTTTTTTTCGGTTTTTGCCAGCCCTACTTTATAACCCTAAAATATAAAGTCAATATTTTTACCCAATACAAAATGGGCATACTTTAAAAATTACTTAAATATTTAATTTGGATGGCCATATTTCTGAATATAATAAAGTTTGATTTACTTAGTATGGTATTTTCTTAAAGGTTTTTTAAAGATCATTTTAATGATAATACTGGCGATAATATGCAAAGTACGTAAAAAATATAGATTTTTGTAAGGAAGTACCTTGTATATTATATCACCATTAAAAATCTTTAAAAGAGCTTTAAGAAATTACCACATTTCTTACATCTAACTTTATTATTATTTATCCAAATCAGGTATTTAGGTAATTTTAAAAGTATTGCCAATTTGTTTTTGGTAAAAATATTGACTTTATATTCTAGGGTTATAAAGTACTTGTCAGGAACGTTAAAATGATGTGCCACAACATTCCTCGTTCCATTTAATATGTTTTCCCAAAATGGTACACAGCCGCCATCCTGAAAGTTAAATCTTTTGGTTTTACTCTGAGATATAGTATTTATGCATCAATTTTATAGCCTAAAGTTTTACTTTTTAAATTAATCCGTATAAAAATAAATGCGGGGGACATTTAAGAAATGAATTGTATGTATCTGCTACACAAAAGGTTACAAAAAAAAGGCAAAATGGCTAAAGGGTATCTACAAAATAATAGATACAGTTAGTTAGAGTTACTTCTTAAAAAGCTTTTGTAAATTGCGTAAAAAAATTAAAATGGGTTTAATTATGGATGGCCAGCCTATACAAGGTGGCCGCCGAGGTATCCGAGATACTGCGGATATTAATTTTATGACTAATTTTAAGCAAACATTATTTTATTTACTTTTGCCCAATTCCTAACGGTTCTTGAATTATTTGGGTTTAAAGTTGCCAAGACATAAATTTTACAGCATGGTATGGCAAACCACACAGCCGCCGAAAGACGCATAAATGGAAGTTTTAAGTAAAAGACGCCTAGGACATCATTTGCTCTATAAAATTTTTTTAATTACTGAATTAAAGGTATATCAGGGCTTCACAGGACGCTTAGGACATCATTTGAAAGTTTTAAGTTGAGGACGTTTTTTTTTTACTTTACTTTACTTTACTTTACTGACTTGAAAGTATTTCCATGGCACGCGTAGGACATCATTTTACTTTTTGTACAAACATGGCAGGTTCGCCATCCCATAATCCCATCCTGAAATAACATTGTTGCGACTAGTTTGCATAAGTAATTTATTAGTTGGCACCTTAAGTTGTAATAATAATTAATTTTTTGTTTTACCCATCTATTATTGATCTATAATACCTTAGAAACGGAATATGTTATGGTAGTATTAATACCTGCTATCACATCTAGGGCATTATAAGCGGGCATTATGATAATGCCCGCTTATAATGCCCTAATGCGCTAGTATGGAAATTTTATTGCTTATCCAATTTTATTTCTCTCACAATAAAGATCAAGTCCTGAAAATATGCCATTAAAACGGTTTCGGTTATTTGAAGAATTGCGTTCGTATCTTTCCAAATACCAAATATGCCATACTCCCGATCATACTGTTGCCTTGATTTAACTGGCAAAAGATTTTCGGTCGCTTTTATGGCCTTTTCTCTTATATTTTGTGGAATTTACTTCCATTTTAAGCAAATCGTTAAATAAAAATGCCAACTGACTAACTGATAGAAACATCAAAGTCAAACTTAACACCAGTCATTATCTACTTACGTATACAGGTACAGGTGCAACTTATTTTTTATATTGCGAATAAATAATGTAATAAGTCATTGAAAAACTCTTTTTGGGTAAAACATAAAGCATTGTATGCACCACGGGCTTTACTGGACTATAATGCCCATCAGGTCGAAATCTATTTCGACCTTCAGGGTCATTATAGTCCTAGTAACGCCCTTGATACATAAATAGCTATTTTGTTTGTAAATTGTCATCTTTATTAATTACATTGTCATTACATTTTTATTAAAATAAATCAATTTTTCTCTTAAGCTTCAATCTCAAACCCAGATAATTCAATAACCGTTTGGAAATTGAAAAGAGAGTATTAAATCATTCTTGCTTAAAATTAGTCATAGAATTCATATCTGAAGTATCTTGGATACCTCGGCGGCCACCCTGTATTTCAATTGTAATGTACCCATATTATAACCTATTCAATATTTAACACGCAGTCACATTTTCTATGTATTTGTCGTAATATAAAAATTATGATTTTGTTGTTCAATTAATTTATTTTCGATTAGTACAGTTAAAAAGATAAGTAAATATCTTCCTAGAATTCTGTTTAACAGATTTATAATAAAGCCAGAAATACAGAGTTTTATCATAACTTATTTATTTCTAAAAATTGTCTGATAAGAAAAATCAGTAGTGCAATATGTTTTGTACCTACTTAGTAAATATAAAACTTTTTATATTAAAACTAATTGGCGTAATGACAGTTTAAAAAAAAGGTTTTATAATGTTTAAGAGTATGTGCTATTATAAAAAAATATTTGAAATTATTAAGGGTTTGGTAAAAAAAAATAAGAATTTAATTTAAAGTCCCAAATACCCGCTAAAACATACATTTCACCAATAAGCAGGGGTGTTTTCTCTCTTACTGCAGTATCTGCATTTCACAGTATCTTTTGGACAACGTAGTAGTGTCACCACGGACGTTAGTTTTTTAAATAGATACTTCTATGTCCTCTCGGTTAGGGATTCGAATTCGGGTCACCCGGGTACGGGCGAGGTACTCTGACCGCTGCGTTGCAAATCTAACTTTATATCAGGAAATATAAAATAATAGCAATTTTTGAATGCCGTCATTATGCCTACTTTACGGGCTATTTTTACAGTTATTTTAACTGCTTGTGGAATTCTTAACAGTTGCACCTGGGACAGGGCAGCTTTTTTGCTATACCTTTTTAGATTTTCAAAAAAATATATCCTGTTATGACTTTTCTACATGATCCTTTAGAAGTCTGTTTATGCTAAAACCTTATAATACAGGCTTAAACAACGGTTTCATGTTGGGTTGTATTGTAAGTATATCTCACTAATAAAGTGTTTGCAACTAACAGCAGTCGTAAGATAACCAGTGATTTACTAAAGCTTGCAGTAGTTTATTCTATCTTAAAAAAATTCCACATGATGTAGCTGCCTTCTCAAAGAAATGCACATTTTGCACTTTTAATTTGCCTTTAGGGCAAACAAAAAGGTTAGGAACTTCTAAAATCTTCTGTTTCTTCTGTCTTTTAAAATAAAGTTGTTTTCGTCCTGTCCATCCTTATGATATGAAAATTAAAAACTATACACTATAGATATTTCTATACTATGTATTAGTTAACAAAAGCCTACATACATACATGCGCCTCGTACATAGTATTTTTAAATATCATAAGTAGTGGGCACTTTATGATTATCAAAGCAAATTGAAACGAAAAGTCTTAATGTTACTACCATGAAACAAACTATGCCAGTTAATATGAAAAATATTTATAAAACAAAAGGTTTGCAAAATAACCATTTTGCAGCGTAACAAGTAGATTTTTACTTATTTTTATAAAAAGATTATAACTATTTTCCCAAAATTATCAACTTAAGCGCTGGTACTGCCCGTCTAAGTGAAAAAAAAGTTGAAGTCAGTCGCTGATCACCCTGCCTCAGGTTTTCCGGGTACAAAACTATGCCTCAGGTGCGACTGTAAGAAATGTCAAATTATAAAAAAATAAGTTTCCCAATGAAGTAGTTATTAAGTATCATTATGAGATTTGGTATAGGAAGACTGCGCATAACGTTACAAAACCGATTAAGGCCCCAGATACAGTAATAAGCGACAGCGTCAGTGGCCAGCGTTGAGCGGACAAATTCTTTTATTCTCGCATAAAGATCAAAGACAGCGCTCTCACATTTTCCGCTTAACGCTGGCCGCTGACGCTGACGCTTTGTATTGTGTCAGAGGTTTAATGCGCTGTAAACTAAACACTCAAGGCCAATTTTCAACTTAGGAAGTAAACATTTCTAATAGAAACGGTGTTTTGTTTGCCTCTTTCTATTACAATCAAAAGTGGGCAATTTGAAAAGAGATGAAAGAGACCCTTTTCTTCTGAAATTTCTGCTGCCTAAGTCGAAAATCGTGCCTTAGGATTCAAACATAGTTTAAGAACGATATACTGCATGAGCAATAGGTTTTGGGGTATAGTAATACAATAACAAAGCAAGCACTAGTAGTCACCCATGTTTACATGCCGGTTTTAAGTTAGACTGTCTCTTTTCTTCACATTGCCTATGTGTTATGTTATTCATCTGATATACGGTACATACAAATAATGTACCACTTTTAAAGCAAAAATCGCACTTAAAAACTAAAAAAAAAACCGAACAAGTATTAAAAATTAGACATACCCAGTAGCAATAGAAAATAAATAATTGCATGTCTTTGTTTACATGGAGATTGGAAATAATAAATTTGTGATTTTTTTAATAACCACTTTAATTCGCAACTTAAATTTAAACAATTTTTAGTAAATTGACGTTAAAGCTGTTAAATTTATTGAGTTAACTTTGTGAACACCCATATTGGTTAAGCCGAACTACTATTTATTTCTTTAATACAGTTTAAACAGTGCTCAAAACTTCCTCCTAACTTTTAAATTGTTCGGTATTTTTCAATAAAATTTAAGAAGTTTAGTAAGACAACATAAACCAAATTTTAGGCAGGAAGTTATAGATATAAATGTCAAACTGACAGTTGGGCGCCATTATGAGAAAAAAATTAAATGGAAAGTATTGTCTTGTTGCATGCCATTTTAAAGCTCCTGACGAGTACTTTATAACCCCAGAATAATAAGTTAATACGGTTACCTACTACAAAATGGCGGTTTTTTGAAAATTTCCTGAATACATCATTTAGATGGCCACATTTTCGAATATAATTAAAGGTAGATACACTTAATGTTGTATTTTCCTAAGGTTTTTTAAGGATTTATTTAGTGACAATATTGGTAATAATATACAGGGTGGGACAAAAATATAATTTTTTTAATGACGCACCCTGTATATTATATCACCATTGAAAAGATATATTAGGTATAGCTGACCTTAGTTTTGGAGATATGACCATTAAAATCAGGTATTCAGGATATTTTCAAAGTTTTGCCATTTTGTGGTTGGTAAAGGTATTAACTTTATATTTTGTGGTTATAAAGTACTGGTCAGGAGCTTTAAAATAATGTGGCCCCTCTCATAGTTTGACATTTATATCTGTCATTTCTTGCCTAAAATTTAATTTATGTTGTCTTACTAAAGTCCTCAAATTTTCACAAAAAATATCAAACAATTTAAGAGTTAGGAGAGAGGGTTGACTTTAGACAAGCACTATATTTAATTTCTTGTAAAATTTTATTATTTTTTGTGTTTTTTGTGTTTTATACATACCTGGTCTTTTGTATGCTTTAAATATTAAAAAAAATACGTGGAAAAAATAGAGAAATGGTAATAAATTATTCTACTTAACAATTTGCGAAAAGTTTTATAGTGTTTAGCAATAAAAAGTGAATTCAATTTTTAATAAAAAGCGGTAGAGCAATTAATCCTATATCATGTTTACTCATTAAAGGTTTATTATGCTCAATAAAGTTTTGGTCGTTTGTCTGCTTTAAATAATAAGAAAAATACATAAAAGAAATAAAAAATGGTAATAAATTGCCATATTTAACAATTTGCGGAAAGGTTTTTATTGTTTAGCAATAAAAATTGGATGCAATTTTTATTTTAAAAAGCGGTAAAGCTATTAATCCCATATCATGTTTACTCATTAAAAGTTTACTATGCTCATTAAACTTTAGAACTGCAGTAAAATAATAATCAAGTATCACATATATTTTCTTTTTAAAATAAATATTTAACTAAAGGGGCACCCTTATATTTAAAAGTTAAAATTGTTTTTTAGAAGCAGAGTAATTACAAAGGTACACTTAAAAGTAAAGATTTGAATCCTTAGTTTTAAATAAGGCACTGGCTACGACCGTCGGCGGTTTTTTTTTAATTATAAGATGAAAACCGCCGTTCGGCGGTTTTTATGTCTACCTATATAAAAACCGCCCAAAATTATATTAAATTTGTTTTTACAAATGGTTTTTACTTATTTTATCGATAGAACCCGCCCACCGGTGGTTTTGCTTATAAAGACTATTAAAAACTGCCGAAAAATAGTTAAAGTTAACCTTACCTTAACAGTTCTTTATTTTGCGTTTATTTTTTTGGTTTTATAGTTTAATATTGTACTTTGGTTAAAAGCACCCTTTGGAAATACAAATTAAAAGAGTATGGGGGGCTAAATAAAACCACAATTGTATTTATCCTAAAGTTTCGGAGCAGGATTGCCACTTTATCAAGGGCCTATAATTAAAAAAGACACATTACAAAACTATTTCGACACAGGAACCCGATAATTTAAAACATTTAAAAACACTTTACAAAAATATTGTCAGGCAGGAAATGCGAACAAATAAGTTATCAGAACGTAATCGTCAGCATTAAAGTAAGCAATTAGATATAACTTGAAATTCTTAATAATTAATAGTTTTAAAAACTAAAAACACGCTTTTATATGCAACCGAACTAAAAATTAGAAAATAATTTTTCATTACAGAGAGTTTGTCACTTCAGAATAAAAGCGTGGGGTGCTTAATATATTAAATGTTATAATTATTCTATTTGCAAATATCTATGAGGGAAAAGTTATGAAAAAATAGTAAAATGCACCCCACGCTTTTTACTCTGAAGTGACAAACTCTTTGTAATGAAAAATTATTTTCTAATTTTTAGTTCGGTTGCATATAAAAGCGTGTTTTTGTAGTTTTTTTAAACTATTAATTATTTTTCATTTTTTAGTTCGTTATATCAATTAATTTTTTAAAAATAAATGCTCCAGTTTATTCACTAAAAAATTTTTTCGCCATTTTGTCAAGAGTAGCAAAGTTTTTCAGATGGACTTTCTGAAAATAACCTAATATAAAATTTGAGTAAAATCGATTCAGATCGAACTCTTGAAATAGCCGGTGGTTGGTACCACTGGGACGTACAGGTGACAGATGACACTTGGTGGTATCAAGCAGTGGTTATAATAATAATATAATGGAATTTTTTTTCCTGGCGATCTAAAGCAGGATAACGGGATACTGTTTGCAGATTATTGCATTGTCATGGGTCCTTAATACGTGTGCAAAGTTTCAAAGAAATCGAATAGCTGGAAGTTGGTTAAAATAAGGCTCAAAGATTCCGTTACATAGATAGCCAGATGGATAGATAGTTACAACCCAAGTTAATATAATAATAAAAGCGTGTTAAAAAGTGGAAAATGCTTTGTCCAAAAATTAAATTATAAACAATAGAAAATAATAATAAATAAAAATTATAAGAAAAATTATTTATCTATCTAGAATTGAACTCGTGACCTGTCGCTTAGGGGAGAGCGGGGAGGGTCTGGACACTTTTTGAATAATAATATTTTTCGTCTACATTATAATAAAATATTTAAAATGATTTTTGTGCATAAGTATTGCTTAGTAATATATCTTAACAGGTAATAATTGCCAAATATTTTTCATTAAATATGATTGGTATTTTAACAAGAAAAATGGCTACAAGTCAAGTGTCCAGATCCTCCCCATATACGGGGAGGATCTGGACATTTAAACATCAAATTTTAAGACAATATTTAGGAGTTATTTATTTTTGAAAATTAGCCAAAATGTGGGGGTTGAATTCGGGCCAGCCATTTTATTGATTTGTCATGATTTTGGGTACTTCATATTATTTTTTAATGCGTACTCAAATTCAATACATATTAGAACACTTAAATATTCTGTTAACTGGTTTTCTGTTTTCGTGGAAAATTTTTGAGTGGTGAGGTACTTTGGATAAAGGTTACATTAATTATTAATCCCTTCAAGCTTTTACTTATTTACATAGGTGCCTAAAACTGACTTTGTGATTTTGTGCTTTTAGGGACTTCTTCGATAACTTAGCTTATTATAAGTAACATCGATGACAGCTTGCTTTACAGGTTCAAAATAAAAGTTCGGTTTGTCTTTATTTTTTGTACATTTGGAGCATTTTTAATACGAAAAAAAACCAGAAAGGTTAGTTTAAAAATTAATTATAGGAGGCTCTGGACATACATGGTAGGGGTTGGACGACTGTCCATACCCTCCACCATGGTAAAATTTGACAGTGCATGGCAATTTTATAGGTACGTTAAAATACTGTTAACGATAAAACCCTAAATAACTATTTTTATTATTTTAAATGTACACACATATGACAAAATAATAGGATATTATAAAAAAATACGAAGAAACTGCAACTTATTCTCTGGCAAAATATTACTTTTGAAATTACAAAATACGTATTTTTGAATTTACCTCGACTATAACGTACTTTCGTTGTTGAGTTAACTATGAACACTAAAGGCACTTTCTTCCCGACTACTGGATAACGCGCCAAGAATATTTGAATAGATTTGGCGGTAAATTTGAATGTGTCCATATGCTACCAGTGTCCAAACTCTCCCTGTTCTGCCCTACAGGTCAACACTTGCAACCCTGTAGCAATGGGAGAACTTAAATACATTTTTCTAAACCATAATAATATACCTAAAGAAATTAGCCATGTTTATAAATTATTATTTATCTTTTTTATCTTTTTCTGGGAATTTTAAAGATTGTTCCACCCATAACACATACATACTTTAATTTCTACTTTAGTTTAGGTTTTATGAAACGATCAGTTTTTTTTTCTTGTCGCTAAAATACTCCTGGCTTTTCTATTCTAAAAGATGTACAATATGTTCATACATACATATTTTTTTTACTTATTACTTAATATTATTTCAAATCGATTTTTTTGCGCACGGCCCCTGAACTTTAGTTTATAGCCCTAAAAGTATCCCATGTAAAAATGCTCTTAACTCCTGATATAAACCGTGCCTAAACCATGTTGCTTTTTCCATTTAAATAACATGGGATTTTTGGAATATTTACTTTAATTTTTTTTCTCAGACAAAAATGGATAAAAGAACTCCACTCATCGCATATTCTGATAAAATTTAACGCTCTACAAACAAGCTATTTTACGAATTTTCAATTAAGTCACTCCTTTAAGAGTTATTTGCCGTAAAACGTTAAGTTAGGATTGGGTTGTGGCCATCCTCGGGAATTTAATAATAAACCGGCATATTTTAAATAAAACACTCTGTATATTACATCAGCATTAAATAGATATTTTAAAGAGCTTTAAGAAAATACTTCATTTGATATGTCTATCTCTTATAGTTTAAAAAATATGGCCATTCAAATCTGAAAATTATGTTAAATTTCTATTATATTTTCAGCTCTAGCAGCTATAAGCATCTAGTTATGTCGAATGATCTTTTAGAATTACTTTGTCCATAGCTACAGATTTATCCAATGTGAAAATGCTCTTAATTCCTGATTTAAACTGTGCTTTCCCATCCCCATGTTATTTAAATGGGAAAAGCAACATGATTTCGGCACGGTTTAAATCAGGAATAGGGAGCATTTCTACATTGGATATATTTTTAGGCTATAAACTAAAAGTTCAGGAGGCGATTGCTAAAAATCGATTTGGTAAATAACGGACATGCACCCTAAAGAGTACACAAGTTTAGTGTCGAAGTAAAAATAGACACTATATCTACTATTTTTTTGGGTTTGGATGGCCATATTTCCAAAACTATATGAGATAGACATATCAAATGTGGCATTTTCTTAAATCTCCTTAAAAACCATATTTATTGGTGATCTAATATACAAAGTGTTTTATTTAAAAATGCTGGTTTGCTATTAAACGTCTCTCTCTTAACTTAAGGTTTGACGGCAAAGAAATCTTAAACGAATGACTTAATCGAAAATTCGTTAAAAACTTTTTTAGAGTGTTAAATTTCACATTAGAATATGCAATAGGTGGATTTGTCTTTCTATTTTTGTCTAAGGAAACAAATAAAAGTACAAATTCCAAAAATCTCATGTTATTTAAATGGGAGAACGCAACATGATTTGGGCACGGGTTAAATCAGAAATTAAGAGCATTCTTACATTGGATAATTTTTTTGGCTAACTAAAAGTTCAGGGGGTGTTTGCTAAAAAAATTAATTTAAAAATAATGAGCACCTCATATATGTGGATATTTAAAACCTACGGGCTGCGGTTTTCTTCTAAAAATTAGGCAAAACCGCCGGCGGTCGTTTAGCCAGTGCCTTGAATAAATAGTTTTACTGATGACTATATCCAATACTGTAAATTGGCCTTTATGTAAGGGAGTTAGTTTTAAAGTGTACAATCTCCAAAATAAGATTTTTATGTTAAATCTTACTAAAAATAAAAAAAAACTATTTCAACGTAATGTATTCTTTCACGCTGGTACTCATGTCCTTAAAAGTGATTTATTTAAATTAAGTGCTAAAAATACAACTATTGAAACACTTATCTCACTGTTGTATTAGAAAATAAAAATAAAGATTGTACCCTTTAACTAGGCTCTCTCATAGTATACAGAGTGTTCATTTACAAACTTACCACTCAATTATCTGCGAAAAGAGACAGATTTGAGAAAATCGCCGAAACATGTCAAGATAGTTATTGAGGGATAACGCCTTGTACAAAAACTGTACGGCGCCACCCCTTCAATCCCTTATCCACCAGAGCTACCACCTCAAAATGTCTAAATGAAAAGGAGGGTCGAGTGATACATCATTTTAAAGCTTCTCACGAGTACTTTGTAACCCTAAAATATAAAGTCAATATCTTCACCTACTACTAAATGGTGGTACTTTAAATAAGGAGTGTTTTTCCAAAGGGGATATATTCAATTTTT
This sequence comes from Listronotus bonariensis, assembly GCA_014170235.1. Taxonomy (NCBI): domain Eukaryota; kingdom Metazoa; phylum Arthropoda; class Insecta; order Coleoptera; family Curculionidae; genus Listronotus; species Listronotus bonariensis. The sequence goes on along the minus strand of JACEGR010004014.1, from coordinate 66,793 downwards.
ATTATTCTTTTAAATTATCTGTGAAAGCTCTTAATTCATACTGAAATGCACAAATTCTTCATCTTAAACTAAATTACTAGTTTTATTTGACTTTCATATACCGTTTTGTGTCAGTATAGGGTGAAAAATTTGGGCACTTCAATAGAAATAATTGGATTAACCAAGAAATTTTAAACAAAAATAAAATGTGAATATATCTTCTCTTGAAAAGACACTTCTTAAATATCATCTGAATACCTGATTTGGATGACCATTTTTCCTAACTTTTCTTAAAACTCTTTTAAAAATCTATTTAATTGAAATACTGGTGGTAATATACAGGGTAGGAAAAGAAGTATATATTTTTTAATAAATCACCTTGTATATTACATTATCATTAAGAAGACCTTTTAAAGAGCTTTAAAAGATACACATTAGCATCATTAAGTTTATTAGTTCCGGAAATATGGCCATCCCAATCAGGTATTCAGGTAATATTTAAAGAACTGCCATTTTGTAGCAGGTAGAGGGTGTTTGACTTTATATTCTAGGGTTATAAAATATTCGTAAAGAGCTTATAGGGTATCATTTGACCCCCCTTCTCATTTAAAAGTTTTAGAGTGGTAGTCCTGGTGGTTAAAGGAGCGCTGTCCAATTTTTTGTAAAAACGTTTCCCTTAAAAATATCTTTACTTGTTTCATGAATTTTCTAAAATCCACATTTTTCGCCAATAATTAAGTGGTAAGTTTTTAAATAAACACCCTGTTAATTAATTTGATTTAGGTATTATGTACATTTAAATACATTCTTTCTACCATATGATTGTTTTTAGGTAGCCTTACCAAATATACCAAATCAGGAATATTGTCCATTAATTGAAGATGTAAGTACCAAAAACACTTTAACTATTAACGTAATTTGAAAATAGTTAATTTTTAATTTACATAGGCTAGATGAACTATTCTCTTGCCCTGTTTAGAGAAATGTGGCTCTTTTATCCTGGCCAGAATACCCCTCTCTAGTTTGAGAAATCACACTTTCTCATCTAGTCTATTATATTTCGAAACAAAGGAAGTTAGATGTACTCATTATGATATTTTCTTAAAGCACTTTTAAATTTTTTTAATGATGGTACTGGTGATAATATACAGGGTGGAAAAAAGTGTATATATTTTTTTAATAAGGCACCCTGTATATTTTATCACCATCAAAAGGATCTTCAAAAAATTTAGGAAAATACATAGGTACATCTAACTTTATTAATTTTGGAAATATGGTCATCCAAATCAGGTTTTTAGGTAATATTTAAGGTACCGTTATTTTGTATTTGGTGAAAGTATTGACTTTATATTTTAGGCTAACAAAGAACTCGTCAGGAGCTTTAAAATAATGTGCCACAACACCCCTTTTTATTTTACCTGTTTTTTTCCTAAAATGGCGTCCAGCCGCCATCTTAAAATTTTCATCTGTCGATTTTACTCTAAAATATAGTATTTATGCATTAATTTCATATCCCAAAATTAACCTTTTTTAAATTATTCCGTAAAAAAATAATAGGGGGGTAAAGATATGCATGTATACCACATCTTTTAGTTTGCCTGGCAGGTACTTGTGCTTATTGAAAACGCCTGTCATTTTTTTAAATTATACTATGAACGAACTATATCCTAGAAAATTTCAAGCTTACAGCGCCAAGTTTTTTTTTTATTTTTTAAACTTTCAAAAATATACAGGGTGGTGATGTGTAGAGCTGATGCTTGCCAGGTGATGGGTCTGGCACTTGCGTTTGCAATTAGTAGCCCTAAAGGTACGGTTTCGAGCATCGCGGTAGGCTACTAACCGCCGACGCCAGCGCCAGCCAGCTCCACAAGACTATAGCGAAACAAGTATAAAGTTCTGGCGCTTGTGTCGGCGGTCAATTTGGCTTTCGCCTTGGGAAGTAACGAGTAGCGTTGCTGGTAAGGCTGCCGTCAGAGTAGCACCGTATTCGGAAAAATTATTTTCGGCCGAACGGACGAAAGAGATCTGCCGAATATGGTCAGGGTTGCACCATTTTCTGCCGAGTATTAGTTTCGTTGAAAATTCCACTCTAGCAGTTTTGTTGTTTTTTTATTATTTATTATTATAATTTTACTTTAAAGTCAAATATAATGGATTGGCCAAGTGTTACTAACTGCAGAAACAAGTACCGCCATAAAGCTGATATTACATTTAAAAAAATTATCAATTAAATTATATTTTTAAATCACACATCACAGTTTTTTTCCAGAGTAATTAAAACAATTTTAAAAGAGTTTTTGAGTATATAAGAATAAATAAAATTGTCACAACTTCAGAATAATTACTACAAACAACAATAATGTATGCAATGAAATAAGAAAAAAAAGCAATTTAATCTTGCCACCAAGCTGCATACGAAATACGCTGATACATTTAAAGAATGTTATAATAATTTAAAAGGTATTTAGCTAAATCGTTACTAGTATTTTTTGTACAGTTTATTCATTTTGTTCACAGTTTTTGGCGATATCTCTTTTATGGTAATTTTTACTTTGTACATCCCATAAACTAGATCTATTGGACACTACAATTAATGTTTCGCAATCTACCATTTTCGCTAAGAAACTATTTGTAAACCTCTCTCAGTCAAATACTACCGAAAAAACAAATTAGTTTGAATTTGACCGATGACAGATATTTTTGCTCAAACGTATCTGTCCGAATCGTTTGTACTATGACCGTATTAATAATTTCCTATGGAATTTAATTTACTACAGACATCGGTCAAACACGACCAAAAATAAATTAGGGCAAAAACGTTGTTACTTTGACCGCAGCCTAATGTGAATGGCTCTGGAGCATGCGTCGACAGTTTGCAACCTGCCACGATTCTCGGAATCATACCCAGGGGCGGTCATATCGACTTTCTGGGGGGCAAAGGCTGAGAAAAAGTGTGCGAGGTGCCAAAAAACAAGAAACAAAATTTTCAAATTTTTCATTTTTTGAAGAGCAAAACAAAAGGTCCCCTCAACTATTTTTATTGTTGTTCTTTATAAGATTACAAAAACTCCCACGTATTTGAAACGCAAAAAAGAAGGTCCTTATTTCTCAGCTTTTCAATTCCATGATCACCCTCACCCCCGGACCAGCCTTGAGGGGGGCCATATGATCATTAAATGCCCATATTTGCCATTACATATGTATGAAATACAAAGGATGTGGCATTAAATGGATGATCTTACCTAACGAGTGCGTTCATGATGGAGCGGTGACAAACGTAAAAGCGGCGCGAACTAAGCAGCATTATATTATTGTAATAAAAATCTGCTTGACAAACGTAAGAGCGGCGCGGCGCCAACTAAGCAGCATTATATTATTGTAAACCGGGGTATACACGGTCATGCAAAACTGTCACATCTGTCAAAAAGCCAAAGCTCGCGCGCAAATTTGACCGTATGTATTAAAAAACTGCCACATCGGGCTTGGCATGCGACTCGATGTCCGAGTTTGATTTTTCGTGGCGCGCGTCGTGCAAACTTGTGCATGTGTAGGACACGTCAGTTAACGTTTCAGTTTAGGGACGTCGGTCGTTTACGGGGTTATATTGTTTTTTTTTTCGCCATTTCGGGGTCATCCCACCCAGGCCCGACGACCGCCCCCTAGGTGGTGCACTGCAGCCTGAAGGCTTATTGTACCTTGACCCCTACTCCTTCCCATTTACACACCATTCATATTGTTGTTGTTGTTGGTTTGAGTTAATAAAATGGCTCTTTTCATGCTTTTGGAAAATTAAAAGTAAAATACATTGACAAAAAAAAAACTATTTCGCTGAATCACGCTTATGTTTAAGTTGATCACGCCACCAGCTGCCAAAACTGGCGCAGAACTGACAGGTACATCTGAATCGTGTGTATCAAAGGCTTCATTTGACATTTGCTTTCATGCAAGTGCGTTTCAGGTTTGCATGACCGTGTATACCCCGGTTAAAGTAAATGTGCTTACTCGCGTCGCGCAGCTTTTAACCGGGATACAGACGGTCATGCAAAACTGTCACATTTGCATGCAAAGCCAATGAGCCCCAAGCAAATGTAACCGTGGGTATCTTTTTTGTTCTGTACAATTTCTCATGTTTAAATTTTATAAACGCAGCTTTAGCAGTTAGAAGGTATTTTGTCGTTGCAGTAATTTTTACTTAATACTAGATTGTATCTAATAACATGCCTCTTTTAGGCAGAATTAGAAAACTGTTTGTTAAGAGATGAAGTCGTAAATAGTTCCATATGGAACTATAGGGCTGGAAACTATTGCTATTTGTACACCAATGTGGCAAGATTTGCAGTAAGGTACAAATGGTACAATAATTATCCATTTTCTTGTGAAAATAAAACATGGTATGCTCCTGTTGCTATGGTAAGTAGCTTAAATCGGTATATTATTGGAACTTTGTTTTTTAGATGGTAAAAGTCAATGGGTAGATCCAACTTTTTTGTCAAAAAATAAATATTTATATCTAAGTATCATTCAGTTAAACTTTATTAGGTATAATAATGAATAGGTAATATTCATAGTGCTTCCTTGAGACGTCCTTCCACCTTAAGGCACCTTTAAGGGTCCCTTAAGGGTGCCTCAAGGTGGTAAAGGCGCCTTAGGGAAGTACTATGAATTCAGCACTAAAATACTAGGCTCAAAACAGACAATTTTTCTTTTTTATATATATTATCTAAACCATAATATGTCGCTTAGCAATTTTTACTTTTAAGTCAAAGAAATGTTTAAAAAACGCATTTATAGTTTTTATATTTTAGATCAATAATGATACGATAGCGGTTTTTAACTACAAAGAAAGTGAGTCTCTTGAACTATTAAAACATTCTTTTAAGACAACAGATTTTTTTGAAAACTATGTTAAATGTTGTCGGGAGGCTGAGAGTTGTTGTGCAAATGTTATGAGAAATGAAAATATAGTTAGCAGTAAGTAAACCTTATTTTAGTATATTTCAAACGTTTGTAATCCAAAAATGTTTTATAGTTTTGTTTGATGTGTTTTTTTCTTTTTCAAAAATAAACATTTTTATTTTTAATTTATTAAAAGTTTGTTCATTTTTAACTTAAAGAGTCTGCCACAATAAGAAAGAAGATCTTGTTAAATAGATATGTACTTTAGCTTAAATAAAAATAATGTTATTTTTAAAAATATGTTTTTATGTATTTTGCAGCAAAAGATTCCTGTCCAGTAGTTTGGGATGGTTGGTCATGTTTTCCCAGAACACCAATAAATACAACAGCTACCTTACCTTGTACTAGTCAGGCTTATGCGTCTCCTGACAAAGTTTGTACTTGTAAGTACAATATAACTAACTCTTATAGATGACTATAAAACAATAGTATATTACATAACAAGTGTAGAATTTGACTACTTTCACACGAGTGCGACAAACCCACGAGTGTAAAAAGACATTTTCACACAAGTAATGTACACTATTTTGCCTACGACCACAAATTGTTTACCATAAACTAAATTTTAATTTTGTTTGTATTCACAAAAACAATAAGAACACAATTGAAAACTTTGTAACACTGTGGGCAAAATTAAGTTGGAACCCATTTTAACTTATTGTAGTTTTTTTGTATGTCAGCCGATTTCAATCAAATTTGGAATGGTGACGACTCATTAATTCTTGAGTGATTGCTGTCATTACTCGCAAGAAGAATAATGCAGGGCCGGATCTAGGGGCTACTTTTTAAAACAGTGCATTTGTTGTCGTTGCAATAGTAAGTGACCTTGATTAGAAAACATATTGTACGTTTAATCTAAGCATTAAACATCGGAAAACAAAATAACAATAAAATAATAATAATTTTTTTCTTTTTTAATCGTTTTTTTTAATTTTCGGAAGAGCCTGCATAACGCAATTTTAACTGCAAAGCGTCAGTTATACTGCCAGTAAATTTCAATTTAATCTCTGTAGCCATGAAACAAAAGACAAAATGTATCTTGAAACTGCGATGTTTTGTTTAATTAGTAAATTTCTAAAATTTAAAATATGGCATTGTCAAGTGCAGATAAAATTTTGATAAAAGCTTTACGTGAAAAAATTATGGTTCCAAGAAAATAGTTAAAATGTTTCCGAATCGTAATTGGCGCATTAGCACAATTAGCTACTTTTTACGGCATTTAAATTTAACGAATGGCTCTTTAGCTATTAGGCCAGGACGAGGGCGAAAAAGAACAGGAAGGAGTCAAGCTAATATCGAACAAGTAAGACAAATTTTTAAAAAGGCCGAGCCTGCAACTGCAATAAGCTCAAGAAAAATTAGTAGAACAACAGGAATAAAACGAGGTTCCGTAAGGAATATTATTAAAAAAGACCTTAATTTTCGACCCTTCAAAAAAGTTTATTGTCAAAAACTTATTCCTGATGTCAAAAACAAAAGACTTGAAAGGTGCCAAACCTTACTAAGGAGATTTCGCACAAGAGAACAACTAAAAAATTACGATTTTCAGACGAAAAATGATTTACTTTGAATCAGCCAAGAAATTCACAAAATAATCGCGTGTACTCCGATGTCCAAAAGAAATGTCAAATTCCCCAAGCATCCTTACTGGTTCCAAGGCAACAATTCGCCGATTCCGTTATGGTGTCGCTAGCAGTTTCAATGCTTGGAAAAACTAACGTTATTTTTGTAAATTCTCAAGAAAAAATAACTTCAGTAATTTACCAGACGGACATTTTAGCAACGATGCTACCCGAAATAGAGACTATTTCGGACTATTATACGTTTCAGCAAAATGGTGCTCCATCGCATACGTCAAGGGCGACTATTCGATACCTTCAAGGAAATTGCCCTGACTTTATTGAACCAGGTTGCTGGCCGCCCAACAGCCCGGATTTAAACCCAGTCGATTACACGATATGGAGCCGCTTAGAAGCCATGGTTCATAAAAATGTTATTATCCAAAATACCGAAGAATTGAAACAAAGAATTCTTCACTGTTGGCAACAATTTCCCCAAGTGACTGTAAACAACGCCATTGGCCAGTGGCGGCGAAGACTGCAAGCAGTCGTTAACAATGAAGGTGGCCATATTCACAATGAGTTTTTATAAAATATGTTTACTTTTTTAATAATACTTAAGGAAATAAATATTTTCAAATTTTTCATGTTTATTTATTTTATATTACAATATTAGGTGAGCCAATGCTATTTTTTAAAACTGAAATTTACCAATTTTAATTAAGCTGTCAAAAATATGACATTAAAAAGATGTATTTGTTTTTTTTTGCTTTATGGCTAATGTGATTAAATTAAAATTTACTGGCCCTGCAGTTTAAATTGCCCTATGCAGGCTCTTATTAAAACGTTAAAAATCGGAATATTTTCTAATGTGTCTTTGATCATTTTATTGTTATTTTATTTTCCGATGTTTACTGCTTAAATTAAACGTACAATATGTTTTCTAATCAAAGTCACTTACCATTGCAACGACAACGAATGCACTGTTTTAAAAAGTAGCCCCTAGATCCGGCCCCGTATTATTCTTCTTGCGAGTAATGACAGCAATCACTCAAGAATTGATGAGTCGTCACCGTGTCCAAATTTTAATAAAATCGTTTGACAAACAAAACAACTACAATAAGTTAAATTGGGTTCCAACTTAATTTTGCCCACAGTGTATATACTTTTCCTCACTGCTGTATATTAGACTGTTTGACAATACCTTTATATCGAATATAGTCTACCCAGTAGCTTTATATAACTTTTACCATTTTAGATTTTAAACAGGCCCTTACTTAAAAAAAATATTGCATGGTTTTTTCAATGTAATCCCAATTAAGTGCCAGTAAGTTGTTCTTGCTGACTTGTAAAGTATGTATAAAAATCTATTAAAAAGGCATTACAACTTATATCACACTAGTATTATATATATATATATATATATATATATATATATATATATATATATATATATATATATATATAACAACCTGCTTTATATATACAGGGTGTTATGGAAATACTTTAATATATTGAAATGGGTGACTCCTGGGACAGTGTAGAGACACACTGAGTACTTTTTTGTTTAATTCAAACTTTTTTACAATTTGTAAAAATACCTTCTTTTCACCTATCTGCTACGTCCCTGGTTACGTAAATACTATAAACACAGACAGTAGACCTATTTGTTTGCGATGTTGCCAAACGTCCTATTTTATACCCAATAAACGATATAAATACATAATAGAATAAAAAGGTAAAATGTTATTATATTCTATTTTTTTATAAATTTACTTTAAAAAATTATTAAAAGCCTTATATCAAAATAAATTGTAACAAAAAAATATTTAAATAAAGGTCGATTTACCTTCAATACGGAATATGTTCTAAATTTTGATTCCAAACATGCATTTATTTTCCGCTGCATACTGTTTCTCACACGCGCAAAAATGTTTTCATTGTTCCTTATTTGCTGAGCCGCTAGTTCCACACGATTTCGCAACTGTTCTAAACTGTTAATGGGTTCACTATAAACAAACTCTTTCATAGTTCCCCGGCTTGCCGAGCATTTTGCCTAGCTTCCCCATAACACAAAACCATGTCAGTCAACTCGATTGAATTTCGTTGCATTTTACGTAAATTAAAACAAAATGCAAAACTTAATAAACGCACAATTTGGTAAATTCTTCGCAATATTATTTAAAACGCAAACCAGGGCAAGCGAATTTCGTCTTTCTGTAACCTTGCATAGCATAAGGAAGCCTTCTTATTGGTCAGTTAAATCATGCCGGCTTCCTTGACAACAACAACGCGAATTTGCGATGTTCAGCTGTACAATTGTACTACATCTAGTACATTTAGTATATTTAGTTTTTTTTATGTTTATGGCAGTCCATGTTAGTAGCACAAAAGCTAAGTACTAAGTACCGTGGGTGCCAGATTTTTAGATGTTAAACCCATTTAACGACTGAATAATGTTATCCAGAGGGCACCACCATTTTATCGTAGATTTCAAAGCACACAATAGAGGACAATAATATACCGGCATAAAAAAAGTTAACCAATTTTTATTATCTACTTATGAGCGGCGTAGGCGTTACATTAAATAATAACCTTAAATAACATTTAGAGCTACAACAGCTTTTAGAAGGCTAGGATTTTTTCTTGGCTGGAAAGTACTTTTATTTTCACGAGTACACTCTTTACACTTTCACCATAAACTTCCCTTCTCTTCCGTACCAATGAGATGTACAGTAATATAGCAACACAAAGTAATTGTTTCATGCATTTTGTAACCGTACATCTGAAGAAGCCCCAAAATGTCCACTTCGGCTCCTTTATCCCTAAGGTATGTTAAATATGCCGTCTACTTTTTATACCCACGGTAATAAGTTCCTAGACATCAAGCTTTTATGAATTATCAAAAGAAAAAACAAACCCTGCATTTTGTAGTAAAAAATTTTGATTAAAAAAACCTAATTAAATTGAAAGCACCTAGTTTAACCAAAAGAATTCGCTGTAAGTATCATTTTATCGCCCATAACCAGAACAACATGAGACAAAGAAAACGGTTTAAAAAGAATTGAACTTACAAGTTTCAGTAAATTGATAAACCCAGTTACGTGCAAACTGCAAAAATGTTAGAATAAATTGCAATAAATTTCTTGCAAAAAACATCTAACCTGTAAAAACACCTGTGTTTGTGGCGCTGATCACGGATCTGAAAAAATTTTTAGTCGGATACATTTGTTTCCGAGATATCCATCATTAAAGTTGGCATTTGAACTAACCTCATTTTCACTTTATTCCCCCTTCTTTTGGCATACAATTCTTGATTTTAAGTTAAAGTGGTACACAATATTTGATTTTCACCTTTTAAAACCTCATTCTTCTACGTATTTTACACTTTTTTGAATTAAATTGCATAGCTTCGCTTTCAATCGTTTTTAATCGTAGCAGAATATGGTGGAGGCGGTGGAGCAGTGAATGCACGGTTGCAACGTTTTTAAAGGGACCCTTCCCAATTTATTTGATAAAAGGTGTAAAAAACATAGAAACACGGGGTTTTAAAAGGTGAAAATCAAATATTGTGGCCCACTTTAGCTTTAAATCAAGAATTGTGTGCAAAAGAGGGGTGAATAATGGTGAAAATAAGGTTAGTTTAAATGCCAACTTTGATGATGATTATCTCTGAAACCAAACATTTCCGACTAAAATTTCGTTCAGATTCGTGATCAGCGCCCCAAAAAACCCAACATACCAAATTTGGTTAAAATCGGAGTTGCGGACACTTTCTGTACAATTACCGTAGTTTTTTTGTACATTTGTCTCATAGGGAATAATCTTTTGTACTCTTTTCTCGTGTGAACCAAGATCGTTTGACTAGGTAAGGTTGCCTCGTAAGCCTTGCAACATGGCGGACCATACGTCACATATGTATTTTGCTCATTATTTAATGAAGTTTTTAACAGTGTAGTTTGTGTTTTTTGTCAATATTAAAGAAATACTTTTAAATACTGTTAATTCCAGTTGTTACCGTAACTTCTTTATTTCCTATTAATAAATTATTTAACAATGATTATTCTTTGTTTGCTATGTTGGCGCCAAGGAACCAGCAGTGCGGTACATATGTGACGTAATGAGGCAACCTTACCTAGTCAAACGATCTTGTGTAAACCACCTGTCGTCTGTCAACTCTTAATTTTGATGAAAGAAAAGCGAAATGTAACAAAAACTTTATTTAAAAACGCAGTAAAATTTGTTTTAATAGTGTTTTGCAATAAAAATACCGTTTTGTGTATTTTAATTCAATTCTTTGTGCGCATACGTGTCGCGTCGCAGTGTTTAAAAAGTTTGTAAAGTAATTAACCACCTAAAAAGTGTACTTGATTTGTGGAAAAAGTAATCTTTACATTCATTATACGCTCAAACAACCTAGTAGCGTAATAAAGGATAATTTGTGTAATCATGTAAGTTTTTCGTTTGATCGAATTGAAACAGCAAAACCCATAGATAAACTGGTAAAGAACAAAATAAATTTGGCAACTTTTCTCAAGCTTGTTGACTTAACCACGTGTTATAACTGCTTTCAGCTGTTTTTGACAGCGACAGAAGGTAAACATATGTATTTAAAGGGATTTAAAGAGCTGGTCAGTAGCGGGTTTGCTTTTTAATCGTAAAATTTTGGGGTTCATTATCACTGTTATTTATGGTGGTCCGCCATTTTTAATAATTTTTATTCAATTTATTTTTACACAAGGATTTTGGGGTTTAAATATATTAAAGTATTTCCATAACACCCTGTATATATATATATATATATATATATATATATATATATATATATATATATATATATATATATATATATATATATATATATATATATATATATATATATATATATATGTATATATATATATATATATATGACCTATAAATTAATATATATTAAAAATATATAAATTAAAATTGACATTGCAGAACTGAATCGTTTATTTCAGAAATCAGTTTGTGTGTGTAAGGTTTTCGCGACCGTCGTTGTAGATTTTGTATCCTTGACGTTTCGTTCGCCAGCGCGACTGGTTGGCATCCTCAGAAGGTTCCTGTTCTTGTGTTGATCGATCTCTTGGTAGTTTCGATATACACACTGCCGCATGTACATGGTATCCGATAAACTTCTGGCACGCCAGGTACCTTTTGTCCTTGGGCGATTTTAAACACTCTTTACTTTTTGTAGGTTTGTATATGGTTTTAATATTGACTCTTTCTAGTAGGCGACCTATTCTGTCCGTTACCCTCGGAATGTATGGTAAGAAGTTGCCTTTGTTGAACGTGGTGGAAGATAATCGCAAAACCAAGGAGCAAAGTCCACCAACGGCAAGAGCCTTCTTACCATATATTCCGAGGGTAACAGACACAATAGCCGCCCACTAGAAAAGGTCAGTATTAAAACAATATACAAACCTACAAGAAATAAAAAGGAGTGATTAAGATCGCCCAATGACAAAAGGGCCTCCTGGCGTGCCCAGGAGTTTATCGGATACCTTGTACATGTCAGTTAGCTGGTTTCTGAAATAAACCATTCAATTATGAGATAAATAATTTAGTCCCCTCTTATTTATAATAATGCTAAAAAATAATAAAAGATGCGAAAAAAAGCTACCAAAAATTTCAGAGGCTATAATATGATGATCCAACCCAACTTACCTTAGTCAAAAAGTGGATGATTTTGGAGATACAGGGTGTAACAGCCATCAGTCAACTTGTCGCATTATCTTTAATTGTCCTTATGGAACCGGTGGCCTTTTTTTTTAAATTAGGAACAACCAAAAGTCACAGGGAGGCAAGTCAGGACTGTGCAGAGGTTGACGATACAGTTCAATTTTGTGTTTTGCTAAAAATAGCTACATAAGATCAAATTGTTTATTTATTTTTAACAATAAAAATTTACTGAACGAAAAAGAAGTTTTAATAAACGGTACGGACATCTACGACCAGTCGATAAGTTTGTTAAAGTTGGGTAAGATTGTCATATTTTAGCCTCGGGAATTTGTGGTAGTTTTTTCTCGCACCTTTTAGAGACATCCTGTTTATTTTCTTGCAGTAGAGAGCAGAAAGGAATGTTTCTGGAACAGAACTTCACAATTAGCTACATGGAATCAAAAAACAGACTACAGTACATGTGCTATCGCTCCAGTTTATCTTAGAAGATACAACTACCACGTTGCAGCTCTGTATGTTTGTACAGCGTGTTCTTTTCCAGCAATTATAATATTTTTAGCGATACCCATATTTAGAGAAACTAGACGAGTTATATTGCATAGAAATCTATTGATTGCAATTGTAGTAAGAAACATACTTACAATTTTGTCCAAGAAGTTGGTAATTATTGATGCCTTAGTCTCAACATCAGTCAGCAAAGGGGTATTGGAGAGCAACACTGTAGGATGTAGGGTTTTGTCATTTTTTGTAAGTGCAGCCACAAATTCAACATATGCATGTATGCTGGTGGATGGGTATTATCTTCACAAGGTGATAGTTAGGACCTTTGCTAGAGAACCTGAGCTAATAACATTGTATATTGTGGTTGCAGGTAATATTTATTATTTTACATACACTTATACATAAAGGGTATACTATGAGGACCTAAATTTCGTCCTCACCTTGCTAAAATCTAAATCGTTCGCCTTATTTTACTGAATTTTAAAATATGAGTTGTGTCCAAAAGTATTTATATATATATATATATATATATATATATATATATATATATATATATATATATATATATATATATATATATATATATATATATTACACTGTGTGCAAAAAGTCCCGGAACCCCTTAATAATTCGCAAATGCGCTCATTTATCGAAAAGTCTTCCAAATAAAGTTCATAGATATATTTTAGATCTATTTTATAAAAATATGTTTACATGTACAAGGGGCATCACAACGAAGATATAGACACAAGTTACCTTTTTTTAAATGGAATGGTGTATATTTTATTGGATTTTTGAATTCTCCACAAAATTTTAACATGACTCTGTGAAACATATGCTATACCTAAACTCACTAGTTTAAAAGATACAAGGGTTTAAAAAAATATAATGTAAATATTTATTAACTTTTAAAATATGAAAACACTTATTAATAAAAACAGAATTGACACAAAAATAACTTGTAAACACTTAACATATTTAATTAAATGTTGGAAGTGACCTCCTTGAACGGCTTGACAATGTGCTACTTTGTAATAAAAAGCATTTGTAACATTTTGTAGCATATTCGGAGTAATGTTTTCACATTCTCTTCTTATTCTTCCTTTTAGTTCATCGATATTTTCTCGTCTTGTCAAATAAACCCTAATATTTAAATGTCCCCAAAGAAAGTAGTCCAGAGGCGTAAGGTCGGGGCTTCTTGCTGGCCACTCAATTTCGCCCAATAATTACCAAACGTCACTTATACATGTCATACATACCCAAAAATGTTACTATGTAAATGTAACTAGGTAAATATTGTAACAGGTGAAAATAAAAAATATCGATAAAATACTTTTTTAAACCCTTGTATCTTTTAAACTAGTGAGTTTAGGTATAGCATATGTTACACAAAGTCATGTTAAAATTTTGTGGAGAATTCAAAATCCAATAAAATATACACCATTCCATTAAAAAAAGGTAACTTGTGTCTATATCTTCGTTGTGATGCCCCCTGTACATGTAAACATATTTTTAAAAAATAGATCTAAAATATATCTATAAACTTTATTTGGAAGACTTTTCGATAATGAGCGCATTTGCGAATTATTAAGGGGTTCCGGGACTTTTTGCACACAGTGTATATATTTATGTATTATTTATATTTTCTTATGTATCTCGCGGTGGCGGTATTTTTTATCATCGGGCAAGTAAAATCCCTTTAAATAGTCCCCATTTGAATAAGCAACACGCTTTCAGCGTAATTTTCACTTTTTAAAACAGATCTGAAAGGCACATTTTGAAAAAGCCATGGTTACTCTCTCGTCGCATTATCTTCACCTGTTCTTATCGTCGAACCGGTGGCCCATTTTTAAATTCGGGAACAAGTAACAGTCACAGAGGGCTAATTCAGGACTCGTTTCGTTAAAACTTACTGGACTAAATCTAATCGTTTAGTCATTTTTAACAATAACAATCCACGAACGAAAAAAGCGAAAAAAGGCACGTTTTCCAGACATCTACGACCAGTCGATAAGTTTGTAAAGCTGTTGATAAATTAATCATGCCCCACAAAGGTCGCTGAAACTTCGGCACGAATATATACAAGCGGGTTAAATACTGTTTGTAACACACCTCGTATGAGCAAGGTCTTTATTTTTTACTTACAATTTTAAATGGCTGGGCGCCATATTGGAAAAAAATTAAATGGAAGGAGGATCTTGTGATACCTTAATTTAAAGCTCCTGACAAGTACTTTCAAACCCTAGAATACTAAGTCGATACTTTCATCTAATAAAAAATGGTGATTACTTACCTAAATAATTACCTAATGTGGATGTTCTTATTTCTGAAACTAATATAGTTATACAGTGAAAATATTAAAAGAGCCTCCTCCTCACTTTATCTTTTGAATGGACAAGATATCGAGATCGGGTAAAATTTGGGTAAAAGGGTGTTACTTTCTTGTCATATAAATAATTCCGGTCACGTGGCCTAGTGCCAAGGGGACACTAGCAACTGTTTTTTAAATGGAAAGAGAGCTCATGTAGCACCTCGTTGTTTAAAAGGTCCTTAGATTCCCTTCTTAACATCACACTTCCCAGACTTACAAGTCTATGTCAATAAAACAGTACTGTTTATACAATATTTAAGCTAAATTTTAAACGTTTCCAAGTCTGGAACGACTTGGCCGATTTTCAAGAACAAAGTGGTAAGTACAGGGATACAGGCTATTTAAAATAGGGTGCTACGTTAGTCCTTTCAATTTGAAAAGAAAATGTTGAAGCAATTTGTGGCACTAGGCAACCTAAATTTTTTGGCCAAAAAGTATTAATACCTTTTTAACTAAATTTTACATAATCTCGATATCTGATTCCTTAAATCTTATTTTAAAGATAAAGGGAGGGAAAGGACTTTTAAAATGTTTTCTGTGTAAAAGCAACTTTCAATTAGTTAACAAATTTTCAAAGGTAAACTAAAAGTAAAGAGTTAGCAAAAGGATTTTTTTATTTGGTTGATAACTAAAGCCGCGTCCGGACTTGCAACAATTCTCCAAACATCCGTCCAAACCAACCAACCTATTTGCGCTGCTCCTTTAACGCCAAAAACCGACAAGCTCTGAATCACCGGCGAATCATCGCTAAGCCCTTGAAACGACGTGAATTCCATCTACCTCCGGCGGTATGTGGCGCGGTATGCAGCGTGGAGCGGCAAGGCGAATTGTTGCAAGTCTGGACGCGGCTTAACCAGAACATTTGCGAGAACATTGCATTTCTTGATAACAAATTTCCAGAATATTGTTTTAGTACTGACCTTCGTTCCATCCATTATATGGGCGAGTATAGTGGCAGCCCATAATAGAACATATTGTTGGACAGTGGACACGAATGGAGAGCAATGGGCTGTGGATAGTTTTAGAGTTGTTATTTTGGTAATAAATACAATTTTGTTATTGGATATAATCAGGGTTATGATATCCAAGATGAGACAAGGTGGAACAACAAGACAAACCAAGTAAGTTAAAAAGTACCTTTTTGAAAATTTTTTAAAGTATCGCAAATAAAATAAAATATTTGTTTTGTCAAAAACACAATGTTGTGTCTGTTTCTATTTACTGGGTGTTCCGAAATTAATGCACCGATTTTCAGTGGCATATCTACGCCTCAGTTCTTATTAAAAAGACATGGCGGGACAAATTAAACCTGCACACTTTTTAACCCTGTTGCAAAAAATATCTGATATGGCTACATTTAAGCTTATACGTTTTTCTTGTAGACAAACTATGGGAAATGATTCAGTAAAAGCGAATCTGTCAACAATTTAAGGATTTAGGAATTATAATTATTTTTGATAAATAATGCTTACCATAGAGCATGTATTTCTTTTGATTTTAAAAAAGAGCTTTTTTTAGTGCCCTTTAAAGATTTAAAATGTAAGGTTACCATGGTTACTGATTTAGATGCTAACCAAACTTTACAGTAAATTAATTAAAAATAAACCTATTAGCCTAATTGTACATAAAATTACTTTTCCTTGCAAGGAAGTCGTGTTTAAATCTATTTACCCAAAATTGGCAAACCTAAAGAAAACACATTAACCTATTAGCCACTTAAAAACTGAATATGTCCGAAAGCGCTTTCTTTTGGAGATACAGGGCGTTTAAATTCTAAAAAAAATGTTCATTATTTTAAAACCACTTCAAATATTTAACTAATATTTGGTACATTACTTTAAAGCAGGAAAAGACGTTTTTCAGTGTAAAATATTAAAACCAAAATTACCAGTGGCGACCGTACCTTATTTGTATGAACTATTTTTTAAGAAAAAAACGATGCGCTACTGCTTTTTTCTAAAATAAAAATAATTTTTGAAAACCGCATAAAATTTGAAACATATATGATTTTTTGATTTTTTCCCGAACGATGAATAGTGGGGGCTTTATATTCAAAATCACTTAGAAATCGTAATTTTCATAGAAATTTAAACAAAAATTAAATGAGACCTCTGTTTTGTCGTACTAAAAAAATGGTATGGGGCTTAATTTCTTTTAAATGCGACATTCACAGTTGCTTACAAAAGCGTGTCGATATAAAGCTATGTTCTTTTTAATTAATTAATTTATTTATTTATCTCACCCCTACCCCAGTCATCTTAGTTAAATTAAAAGGTCAATCCCGGAATCTCACGGAATAAGCTGAATATCTGTACATACCTTTATTTTGGTACAAAAATACTCTACTAAAAATCCCTTATGATATCGTGTAAGGAATTCAAAATATGACAGGTCAAATGTCAAAAAATCAGTTTTTTGCGAATATCTCGTTTCCTTTACTTTCAATTGCATTTATATTTGTTATAAAAGTTGTAGAAAATAAAATTCTTTATAAATTTGATTCTAAGCTTTTTTTTTCAGACCAACGGATCCGATAATAGAGGGCGCAGAGTGTAAACCACTTTACTGTATGTACATTGTACATACCTTAGCACGCAATTAATCGTTATTTTAAGTCTACTATTTCATCTTTTTACTTAAGTATTTGCATAGAGTAAGGAAATTATAAGAGTTATCATGGAATAGTCGATTTAAGGACAGGTCATGCGAAAACTCCCAATATAATTTTATTCGTTTCTCGTTGAAATACCGCCAGTTAGTCATTTCAGTAAGCTTACGTGTCTCTCCACCGCTGATGTTACACGAGGCGAGGCTTCGACCGACGCATTTAAAGTGTAAACTGGAAAAATGACAAGCCTGCCGCAAAAGCGGTACGAAAATTTTAGCATGCCATGGTTTCTCTTATCCGTAGGTATGTTACTTTATGGTATTTGCTGAATATCACGATTGATTGCGTGCCAAGGAATGTACATATACTAAAGTGCTTTACACTCTGCGCCCTCTATTTTCGGATCCGCAGGTATAACAAATAAGTGCTTAAAATCAAATTTGTAAAGAATTTCGTCTTCAACAACTTTAATAATAAATATAAATGTAATTAAAAGTAAAGGAAACGAGATATTCGCATAAAACTGTTTCTTTTTACCTTTGACTTGTCATATTTCGATTTCCTTACATGGTATCATAGGGGATTTTAAGAAAAGTATTTGTATAAATATATATATGTACTAATATTCAGCTTATTCCGTGATATTTCGAGGTGAAAGTCTAAGTTAATTGGGCTAACCCCTCATAAAAGAACTAGAATACCTACTCCATATCTAAGTCTGTAAAATAAAACAACGGATGGTGCGTGGATAATTTATTAGTAACTTTTTTTTTTACAAGCATCTAGTACTGTTGGTAACGTTGTCATTTGTCACGCCAATATATTTTTCAATATGGCCGTCTCGTTTATTCGGTCATCATCGGCCGGTTGCAGCACTTGAACGATGTTACCAACAGAAGAAAGTGACTGTTTTCAATATCGCGAAATAAAAGTCTTTTAACAATTAACAATACATAAACCACATTTTTGGAACCAGTATTTAATATATTTTTTATGAGGGCTGCGATTTATCTACGGTTTACAGCACTTGCTACAGCCTATATTTTATTTTTGGGAAATGTCTCTTTACATTTTACCATTTTTTATTAACTTGAGTTGTAACTATCCATCTATCTATCTATCTATGTAACGGAATCTTTAAGCCTAATTTTTACCAACTTCCAGCTATTCGATTTCTTTGAAACTTTGCACACGTATTAAGGACCCATGACAATGCAATAATCTGCAAACAGTATCCCATTATCCTGGTTAGGATCGCCAGGATAAAAAAATCCTTTATATTATAAAAACAACACCTGTGTTGCCATCTTTTGGCAACATCCCAAACTTTTCTCAGTAACTTTAGCTACTCTTGACAAAATGGCGAAGGAATTTTTTAGTGAATAAACTGGAGCATTTTTACATACATACATACATACATACATGCATATCGAACTAAAAATGAAAAATAAATAATAGTTTAAAAAACTAAAAAACACGCTTTTATATGCAACCGAACTAAAAATTAGAAAATAATTTTTCATTAAAAAAAATATTGTCACTTCGGAGTAAAAATATTTTACTATAGCAAATACTATAAAAGTTATAATAAATAATAGTTTAAAAAGACTAAAAAACATGCTTTTATATACAACCGAACTAAAAATTAGAAAATGAGAGTTTGTCATTCAGAGTAAAAAGCGTGGGGTGCATTTTACTATTTTTTCATAACTTTTCCCTCATAGATATTGGCAAATATAATAATTATAACATTTAATATATTAAGCACCTCACGCTTTTTACTCTGAAGTGATAATATTTTTTTTAATGAAAAATTATTTTCTAATTTTTAGTTCGGTTGCATATAAAAGCGTGTTTTTAGTTTTTTTAAACTATTATTTATTTTGTTATAGGTTATATATAGTTTAATCTTCAAATTTGAAAGATATTGTAGTTTCTTTGAGAAAAATAGCAAATCCAGGACATTTTTATATCGAAACCATTTACCTATTTTCAAATATTTTTGAAGTTACTTTGGCAGGAAATTAAATAAAAGCTAATATTTGTACATTTTATTATTTATACTAATATTATAAAGATGTAAAGTTTGTAACTTTGTTTGTATGTTTGTAAAGCAAATCTAAAATGGCTACACTGTTCATGAGTGCTATAGGCTATATTTTATTATGATTAAACGAAAAGTTAAACAAACAATATAATTAACACTCAACGAAGTGGGCACTTGTCGGCTAGTTATTATTTTGAATATACGGGGTGTCGAGCAAACAGTGGTAAACTTAAAAATTAAAACTTCTAAAACTTTTTTATTTTAAATGTAACACCCTAAATTCTCTTTTATCACCACTTCAGGTCTTTTAATAACTATATTTCTTTAAGGTTGCCCTATACCAAAGTCAAGAAGTTTTTGTAATATTTTAAATTTTCTTTTTTTATTTAAAGAAAATATTTATTATAAATGGGACATCATGTATAATCCGGTTATATTTTAAGAAATTAGGCCCGTACTACTCTTCGGTGTAATAAAACGAATGTCTCACTTTAAGAATTTTTATATTCCGATAAAAATTTTGATTTCTAGGTGGTTTTAAACAATAAAACATCTATAGCTCAGTATTTGCGCAAATTGTGACAAAAATGAAACCTTAAAAACCTGTTATTTCAAATTATTTTTGTATTTTTTTTATCAATAAGAAGTAAAAATAATACAGGTCTATTTCGCTCAATGTGTAAACATTTTTCTTCCAATCAAAGCCGCAGATGTTGGAACTGTATTATTTTAACCTCTTGTTAACAAAAATAATTTGAAACTTTAGGTTTTAAACATTTTTGTCACAGTTATGGCGAATTCGCCAAAATGGTTTTAACTGTTTTTCTTTAAAAACGGTGCATCGCGCAGAAACAAGTAAAAATATTAAATTTGTCTCAAATACAATGGGGATTTTAAAATTAATTTTTATTTTAGAAAACGCAATGACGCACCATTTTTTCTTGATTAATAGTCCATACAACTATGATACGGACGCCACTTGTGATTTATATTTAATATTGGTCATCAAGAAATGTGTTTTGCTGCTTTAAAATAATGTACAAAATGCAAAATTGAATATCTAAAGCGACTTAAAAAATTAGAATAAAAAAATGTGTTTTTAAGGCTTATATTTTCAACGTGGATTTTGCCATTAAAATTTGGTCCAATAATTTTGGAACATCCTGCTATAGTTATTAATTTTAAATTTATTTTTAGGGCAGCTTTTCGAGCCACACTGTTTTTAATACCTCTTTTTGGACTTCATATATTTATTACTGCCAAAAAATTGTAATTAATGACACATGTTTAGCCGAAGACATCTATGAATATTTTAGGTTTACCATGGAGGCAAGCCAAGGTATATGTGTGGCAGTGCTATTTTGCTATGCCAATACAGAGGTAATTTATTTGCAGTTAAAATGAGAAAAAACATATACATTTATTCACTACATCTCCTTAAATGACAAGTTTCACACATACAGGGTGTCTCATAATGGATTAAAGGTTTAAAAGGAACAAAATGACCATTCTAATCGTTGTAGAACAATTTTAATATTCTTGTGAGATACGTTAAACATGCGGATTTATTGTTAAATAAAACATCGCGTAAATGCTGGCCGTCTTCTTTGTAGCAGGCCAGTGGCGGCGTCAGCTTTTTTGGGCGATATCCGGCAGAGAAATTTAGAGGGTGGGCAGTAAAATGTGCAGTGCAATATTGTTATTATATGAATTCAGGGCGTTTTAAAATTCAGTACAAATATTTTAGAAGCCTATTCTAAGGTCCCATAAACTGAAAACAAAAACCCCCTTTAACCTGCAATCATCGCAAATTGGGTAAAAAAAACTGTGGCAACATTGTCGCAATAAATCTCAAGGGGTCAAGTTTAAACACTAAACAATAAAAAAATTACTTGTTTTGTTTTTTAACTTACTAAAAACTTATTATTGACAATTATGTTTTTATTATTTCTATCAAAAATTAAACGCTATACACACAAGGTCCTTTATACTTTTTAAGTAAGTTACAAAATTTAAAACAAAAAAGATATTTTTCCAAATATTCATAATCATTGATTTTTTTAATGGTTAAATTTATTTAAAAAATTTGAATACACTATTTTTGCAAAGAATTTAGTTTTTAATAAAAATAAAAAAATAATTGTCCATAGTCATTTTTAGTGTTATAAAATAAAAAAAAACCAACAAGATTTTTTTAATTTCTCAATCTTTAATCTTAAATATCTTTTAAATATTTAGATTTATCAAAAAAGTATGAAAAAACCTTTTTGTAAAGTGTTTAAATTTCTACAAAAAAATATTAAAGTTTTGCTGTATAATTACCGAATGATGAGATAAGTTTTTTTGTATGGAACTGGGAAAAATATGTAAAACTGTAAAAGACGGATCTTTCTATTAAAACTAGGAGCTTATCGTTACTAAGCATTCCCTAAAGGTGCTAAACACATTTTTTTTGTTGTCAGAAGTTAAAATAAAAATAGTCGATGGTTCAGTTTCTGTAGCGTTTAAAGCATAAAAACACAATTATGCAACTCAGTTGCAATTTCTAGACAAAATATAAAAAAAGAGAACTCCATACTCAGTTCCCATCGTATCGCAAGCTGCTGAAAAATTTAAATTGTATGTATGTATCCTTTATAAAAAAACAAAAAATTAATTCCGTTTCAATATAAATGATTGCAGACCTGTTAGAAACCCCAAA
Organism: Listronotus bonariensis; assembly: GCA_014170235.1. Lineage (NCBI taxonomy): Eukaryota > Metazoa > Arthropoda > Insecta > Coleoptera > Curculionidae > Listronotus > Listronotus bonariensis. The sequence continues at coordinate 44,365 of JACEGR010004014.1, read as the reverse complement.
TCGACACTTTTTATTTTTTTGTATTAAAGGTTTTGAAAAATTTGATAAACTTGAGTTTTAAATAAAAATCAGGCGATTAAAGCACCTCTCATTTTAAAACATTAGTGTCCGACCGAAATTTCGGTTAAGTTTCAGTTTCGGTTTCGGCCGATATCGGTCAAAAATCAAGTTTCGGCGGCAGTTTCGGTTTCGTCCAAACTTTTGCCGAAACCGAAGCTGATTTTGGAAGTTGTCGTGCGCGCTCGCCTTACTTCGTTTCTCGCGGCAACGCTCTTTTTATTAAAAAAAATATTTAAAAATATATGTTTTTAAATAAACAAAACTTACAAAACAGTGTCTTCATTTCATATTGTCAGTTTTGGTTTCAGCCGAAACTGAAGCCTCGGCCGAACATTCGGTTTTGGCCAAAAACCAATTTTGGTCGGACTCTAGAAAAAATATATGAACCTCTATTCAAAACGTTTTTTGACGACTAAAGAATTAAAAGCGATTTCGTGCAGCGCAAATTAGCATTTAAACTATAATATTCGTATAAAGAGATATGTAGATATAGGACTGATTTGAGGTTGCGTTTAGACATTAAAACGGTTGACGGCGTAACCCTCTAGGCGGCGCTTTCCGGTCCTCATCTGCGCTTAAAAATGTGCACTTTTTATCAAAAATTTTACTCACAATACCTGTTTTAAAATGTATGCAAAAACAAAATGGCTATTGGGTATACATCAAGTTATGTAATTTTATAAACAATTCTGTTGATACAATTTTAGAGGTTTTAGACACATATTTAAGATAAAGAAAAACTCTACAAGTTCATTTTTTATTTTTAATAATACTTTAAAAGTTATAATACACTAATAAATATTCCGTCAAAGTTTATTACCACCTTTATTATACATTAATTAAAGTAAATATTTTTTTATTTTTCACGCCATATTATTTTGAAATTACGATATTAACAAGTGTTTATTTTAGGTTCATAATGAGTTAAAAAATGCTTTTAGAAAATTAGCAATCCACCTACAACAAAGATTTGGGTTGAATCTTGGTAGAAAAACAGTGTCACGAAGAAGAATAACAACTGCAACGTACGTTCAGGGTCGTGATTCCAGAAACGAGTTTTAAAATTTTAAACTATATAGTTAACTGTATTAATTTAAAAAATTATATCATAACATACATTGTTTTTCTTTTTTCTTTTAAATAAATGTTTTTTTTTTAATAAATGTATTTATACATAAAAAGCTTGGATTTCTCTTTCGAGCCACAAAGTATTATTCCCCTTCTAATTTATACACTTTATATGTGTCCCAAATCCGACCTCCCATGGAATATTGTTCTCATATCTGGGGTATGGCGTCCCCCACAACCCTAAGCATTCTTGATTCTATTTAAAGAAGAGCTATTCGTCTCATTAATGATCCTTCACTTACAGAAAGGTTTCCATCTCTTGCCCACCGTCGGGCTGTGGAGGATTTATCGCTTTTTATGGGTACTTCCATGGCTTCTGCTCTGAAGAATTGTCCAGTATAGTTCCTCCACTCACGGTTCCCAACAGAGAAACCCGTGGTTCGCGCGTATACATCCCTATACCGGTCCAACTGGACAAGCTCCGAACTTCCCACTTTGTTCGTTCTTTTATCCCTAGAGTTTCTAGAATGTGGAACCTGCTGCCCGCGGAGGTATTTCCTGCCCCCCAAATCTTTAAGTATTTAAGTCCCGTGTCATCAAACTCCCTCTTACCTCGTTTAAGACACCCACGGTACGTTAGTATTTAGGATTTTAGCCTTCGTGGTTTGTCCAAAGATAAAAAAATATAAGTACAAAGGTCAATGTGTTCTATATTGTAGAAGAGAATATTAGCAAGTTTTCCTGCCAGCCGCAAAAAATGGATAACATTTTTTAAAACCACAAATAAATACAACTTTTTTGTATATATAATTTTATACATATTTTTACTGTAAGATTGCCTTAAAGGTACTAAAAGTACCGGGTGTCAAGTTATAAATTTACTCCCCCTTAAATTTTTTAACTTTTTATCGTACAAAATAATTAAATATATCATTTTGTTGGGTTAGTTCTGTAGTTTCTAAATCATTAATTAGATTTTTAATGTCTTCTAAAATATACAGGATAGGGCAAAAAGTGTGATTTTTTTAAATGGAGCACCCTGAATATTTTATCACTAATAAAGAGCCCTTTTAAGGAGCTTAAAAAATATTACATTTGATATATCTATCTTCTTTAGTTTTGTAAATATGGTAATTCAAATCTAAAGATTAAGTATAAATGTCAATTATGTAGGTATTATTATTATTTTTTTTTCTGTGGGGTGACGAGCAATTAAATGCCAATGTCTGGTTCCGAGATTCGAAATCGGATCGCTGCGGTGAGAAGCTGGTACGTTACCGCTGGGCTACGCTCGCCAATTATGGTAATAATTGTCTAATAATGTATGGCCATATTTTAAAAACCAATAAAGATAGACCCATAAAATATGGTAATTTTGTAACACTCTTTAAATTATCTTTTAAATGGTTATTCAATATACAGGATGTTCCATTTAAAAAAATATAGATTTTGTTGTACCCTGTATACCTTAAGAGAAGAACGAATTCTGATGAGATGATGAAAAAGACATATACTACAGAATCCCCGTAACAAAATGATGTTTTTATTTTTTTATATGTCAAAAAATTTAAAAGTTATGGGAATGTAAGTTTATTACGTATCTTAAAGAAATTAAAACTTATTCTTTAGATTTGCATGGCCATATTTCGAAAATAAGTAAAATAGGTATTAGAAATGTGGTATTTTCTTTAAGGTTTTTAAAATATCTTTTTAATGGTGCAATGATATATAGGGTGTTACATTTTAAAAAATCATACTTTTGTCGTATCCTGTATCTCTTAAGAAATAATACATTTCTGATTACTAAGTTAAAAACTACAGAATTAACCCACCAAAAATTTATACCCATAACCCGTTTATATTGTTTATAGCTAAATTAAGTTGTTATTAATGAAGGTGCAAGTTATAAAGAATTTCAGTCTGGTAAACTGGGATGCACCTTTGATTACATCTTGTACAAGTCCGGTAATGGCTTAGTGTGTAAGGCGTTAAGTCGTTGAGCGCACAACGGACGTGAGGTGGGTTCGAATCCTGCTGAGGCCAAATACTTATTTATAAGTTGGTCGGAAATTTAGTGGTTAGCTCCACACGAGACGGACAAAGTGCAAAATGTATAGACGCTGAAGGCCACCAAAGGACCAGGGCGCCGGAACACATTTTGCCGTGTCATGCGCAACCGTAGACATGCGGACCCCACTCAGTTGGTAGGTTCAGTAGTGCCCCCTGGGTGGGGACGAGGTCTTAAGTTGTCGCTTATAGGACCGTGGTTCGGAACCCACGTTAAGCTGTAGGTACCGTCTGGCTGACATCACCCAGACGTAAAAAGACACAATAAGCCGAGCGGCTTCAGTGCATGGGTTATCCCGGCCCTATTCTAATTGCTTTTAAATCGTTATCAAATGGCATTGTTAGGTTAATCAATTTTGAGATTAAACAATATCAAAAAAGCAACATCTGATTGCCTACCAATTGTGATTTTGGCCTGTTTTAGTATTTTACTTTGGTTAATGTGGTTTGATTTATAGCTTTGATATCAATAGCTTAGTGGTAATACCACTTATCAAAATTGGCTAAATATAGGTTTTTATTTCTCACAGTCATTTTAGTTAAAAATAATGTACTAATGCACGCTCCATTTAGATAATTAAAAATCCTTTATTTTGGGGTTAATGTAATACCTTAATTACACTTATTAACCATAAACTTGTGAACCTACTAAACCATATAATTTCAATATAAAATTCAGCTTTTACAACATAACAAACCTGAAGTTTTAATTTATTAACCCTTGGTATCTGGTACCTGCCAAAGCCACTATTGGTCAAACTTTATAGTTTTCCATTGCTTCTACTTATGTTGACTGCGCTAACAAACGTTCAGCTTTTACAAAATGACTAAGGTCTGCTGCTCACGGGTTCTTGGACTTTTAGGAAATACTATATTTTCTTAGGAGTTCCATCTCAAAAGGTAGTTTTTGAATAAGAATATGTTATATTTATGTATTATCGACTATCTTGTACAATTATTTCTAAATTATCAGTTAAATATTAGCTAAAAAAACTTCATTTAGATTTTTAAAGTGCGTTTTGATTTGGATCTTTTAATAGCTATTTATGTATCAAGGGCGTTACTAGGACTATAATGCTCTGAAGGTCGAAATAGTCCGAGGGTCTGTGGCCCGAGGGCTAGATTTCGACCTGATGGGCATTATAGTCCAGTAAAGCGGTGCATACAATGCAATATGGAGAGCTCCTTATTTATAAAGTCTATCCGATGCCGATGTAAGAAGTTTGATAACAAACCTAGACACCCAGAACAATAGTAACCCAGCAAACACTATTTGCCGGTAATATACATTTTTCATATTGGCATTGATGGTAAAGCCTTGGCAATTGGTGTCAATATTATGCCAACATCTAATACGCATTAAAAAGTCAACCCTAAATAAACACTTAACTGCCAATAAATTTTACATGCAGGCGAATTGCCGGCCAGCAAACTAAAATGGTGGCATACCAATCCTAATTAAATAAAGCATGCCTTTTGTTGCAGGCAAATAAATATTGGATTTTTGAAGGCAAACCTTTAACGCATATTCATACTTTTTAAACCATATTATTAACATTGGTATTTAACTAAAATTAGAGCAATTTTTTTGATCTGTTTTATTTATAATGGCAGCTAAACAACAATATTTTATGTTTTTTACATTATTTTAGAGGAAATGGCCTTTTCAAAACATTTTATTGTTACAAATCATGCAAATAAAAATTAAGTCAAACAAAATGTTTATTATGTATTTTTGAGAGAATGAAAAGAAAATGATTGTAAAATTAGCTAGGTTAATTTCGACCGAAGGTGGCAAATTCAAATTTCCGCTTAGCCGAAATACAAGATTTGACAATTTTGACAGTTGAAAAAAAATTGCTTTTGTTTGACCGCTTTGTGCAATTGTTTTCTACGTGGTTTTCCAGCTTTTTAGTTTCTTTTTTAAAAAATAGTTTTTAATAGACATAATTAAATGTAATCATTACCTAATTAGTGTGTTGTCTGATTAATTGGTGATGGCTAGTCGAGAAGGCGAGTTATTCAAGTAGATGTTAGGAGCTGTAAACATTTTGTTTTGTTCCCTTGAATACTTACTATTTTAAATTGTTTTCTTTTGATTTACTATCTTTTTTTAATGTTATTCCATGCCTTTAATTTATTTACTGATAAAGCTTTCCTGCTTTTTTTTTCAAATTTTTCTCTATTACAAAATTCTAAATATGTCATTTAAATTTTGGGACAATCAACTTATAAAACTTGCAATACTTATTTAATGATAAATGCCATTATGCTAAACGCATTTTTTCATCATAACTTATTAATGATGGATGCCATCACATTATCTGCAACACGTGGCCCAATAACGGCCAATTGCCCACTTTCGTGTCTTTTTGTTATCTTTTTGACAATTACCTATTAATGGTGGATGCCATCATCCTAAACGCATTTTTTGGCATAACTTTTTAATGACGGAAGCCATCACATTATCTGCAACACGTGGCCCAATAACGACCAATAGCCCACTTTTGTGTCTTTTTGATACCTCTTTGCCAATGGCTTGCCATTAAAGAGTGTTGGCAATGCCAGTAAATTAAATGTACAACGCCGGCAAAAAATGTTATATGGGAAAGTTTTGGTCAACAGCTTGGACGCTTGCTTCGTCGAACTTATGAAGCAAGTATCTATCGAGTACACACGTAAACAGTACGTATAATTTGCCGCTTCATAAATTCAGCCAAGCTAGCGTCCAAACTGATGACCAAAAAATTAGCATTGTTCTGGGAGTCTATAGTGAATCTACAATTGTCTTTGTAACCAACAAACATTTTTGGGTAAAGAACTTAGTGGTTTTTAATTACTAAATAATAGTTTGCAGTTTTTTTTCTAAATTTTGTTAAATTTTTGGGTCTATTAGTATTGGGTAATTTTACCTAGAAATTTATTGGGGTTACGGATAGCAAAACAGAAAGTTTTACAAAGTTTAGAATGGCTTTAAAGCTTAGTCTTTCTACAGTTTTGGTCTGAACAAAAAATTTTGTATACTTGTGATACGACATACTTTTACTTGAATATACTTTTAGCCAAATAAAAAAGTGCATAGTAAAGCAACAACAAATCAGGACCAATGAGTCACCTTGTTAACATACCAGTATTATTTATCTCACCTTTACCTGCTAGTACTGTAGACGCATAAAAACCGTTTCCTTTGTAGGCATTGCCCATGAACCTTTTGATTTGGCTGAAAGTCTAAATGTCTCCCTTTTTGGTGTTAATTGTTATTTCTTTGGACTAATGATAATAAATAAAACACAAAACATGCTGTTAACAAAATCTTGTTTTCAATGTCATCTTTCTCGCTTTACAGGGGGTATTAGGTCTAAATCCTGACCAAGTTATTATTTGTAGTGATTATATGTCTTCCTTATGTTTTCTTTTTTTAAACCTTTTAAATTAATTCTTTATTTCTTATTTTTTTTTTTTTTTTGATAAAGAGTTTTGATTTAAACCAAAATCCCAAGAGAGAAGAAATAAAACAAAAAATGCTTTTATACGCAAAATACTGTAAGCCCGGTACTAACTTTAACTGATTAACTATATCTTTTTAAAAATCGTTGTGCTTTAGCCCTTTACTTGTCCTAAACCCCATTTTTGATGAGATGTACCTGGTACTAACAATATCCGTCTCTTATGTGTTATTTTCTAAATAATCTAATAGTAGGTCAATGATTATAAGACAGCATTTTAAAAAATTTAATTAAAATTATTTTTACATTCTACCAGATTTTCTTCAATATTTTACCTAAATCACGTTAAAATACACAGGCATTCCCTTTTCCTTAAATCATATCCTAAAGTTCATACAATGTGACTTAAAATTATTTTGGATTGGGCAAAAAAATATAATACTCAAAAGTTTCTTATGTTTGCCATCATGAACAACTTTCTTTATTACTTATTACGCAGGGCCGGACTAGCTATGTCGTGGCTCGTAGGCAAAGCAATTCTCTGGTTAGTTCTGGTTAACGATTCTCTGGGCCCCTTAGGTGCCGGATCAAAGGGTGCAAGTCCTCTTGTGATCGGCTTTTATTTATAATTTTTATTAAGGATACAAATACATAAACGTAAACGTAAAAATTTAATTACGTCACGAGACATTTTTTTATTTTTTATTCAATGCAGGGCGCCTGGATAGTTGCATACTCTTTCTTATTGATAATCCTGCACTGCTTTACCCGTCAAATTCTGCAAAAAGGACGCAATTAAATCTTAAAGGTCCTAATTTTTAATATGACTTAATCTGGTTTTTATTCTAAACCCTGTCTAAGTTACATATTATCAACGATTTATTTCACACCATATTATGCACAATTTTAAACCGTAATCCAGGGGTAATATGGGGTAATATCGCGTTTTCTGTACATCTAGTGGTTGAAGGGTAATGCCTTTTAATTACGATTATGTTTTACTGGCTTTTTACAAATACCTGTACAGAAAACGCTATACAGGGTGATTGTTTTTAAGTCGGCACTATCGCTAACTTTTGTATTATTAGAGATACGAAGTCGGTTAAATTGGTAAAGTTGTAGCATTTTTTCGTGCTGCCAACCGAAAAACACACAATTAAACATCGGGTTCTTGATTTATTGCCAAAAATATACTTTTTTTTTTTTAATGGAACAGCCTGTATATGATACCACCATTCGAAAGATCTATCAAAGAGCATTTAAAAAGTTCTTATGTGGTATATCTAATTTTACAAGTTTCGGAAATATGGCCATTCTCGAAAATTTGATAATAAACTGGCATTTTTAAAATAAAAACCCTGTATATTGCATCACCATAAAATATATATTAAAAAAAAATTGATATGTCTATCTCTTATAGTTTGGGAAATGTGGTCATTTAAGTCTAAAAAATAGAAGATATAATGTCTATTTTATTTTCGACACTAAACTTAGTGTATATAGCTTGCAGGCGCGGCGGGTTTTGATTTTATATATGGGTGCCGGCGCAAATTGATAAGGAAAAAAATAACAACTTCAGATTTAACTTTCTTACAGAAATTTTTGCCAACAATAAGAGTATACATGTAGTCTTACCTAATAAAAACTTGATGAGTAAAAAAGAGGTCCTCACTCCCATCCACAAACACTTATAAAGGACAAAATTAATGAAATGCTCAATTCTCATATGGGTGCATTGCACCCATACATTTCACCTATACCCAAGCAGCAAGCTGACGTCACTCTGACGTTGTTTTTTAGTTACTTCAAGTTATTTTTGGTCTTTTCAACGTCACATTTCTTTATACTAGCTCATAAAAATCTAGATGTTGAATGATGTCTAATGTTTAGAAAACCTGCCAGAAAATTTTTTGACATTATACGATTCGGGTCAAAATTCATCCGGAATATCATATGACAGAAAAATAATACCAATAATTTTGCTTGTCATGACGTGACATAACCCATCCATCCAATACCTACCGTCTTTATGGAAAGCCTATCAACTATCAGGTATGTTTACTCCATAATTTAAAATATAATTTTATTAAATAAAATATTGTATCATTTAAGGTTTTGAAAAAAAAAGACGTTAATTTTTCGTCATCCTAAGGACGTCAATATGACGTCATTAACGGGACCACTTTGGTCTGTGACTTAGGAAGATCATTTTAACGTCATTTTGTCGTCATTCAGAACGTCTTTGCTGATGAAAAACAACTAAAAATGACTAAATACAGACGTCAGCTTGCTGCTTAGGTTTGGGTGCATTTGCCCCCGTGCACCCCCGTACTCACCGTCACTGATAGCTTGGAGCTGTAAAAATTTAAGATAATTTTTAGATTTTGATGGCCGTATTTTTAAACTATAAAAGATAGACACATCAAATATGGTATTTTATTAAAGCTCTTTAAAATATTTTTTTCATGGTAATGCAATATACGGGGTATTTATTTAAAAAATGTCAGTTTACTATTAAATTCCTAAGGATGGCTACATTTCCGAAACTATTAAAATTGGATAAAACAAAAAAATACTTTTTTAAAGGTCTTTGATAGATCTTTTGAATGTTCATATGGTATACAGGGTGTTTAATTAGAAAAAAAAGTATATTTTTTGCAATAAATCAAAAACCCGATGCTTAATTGTTAATAAATACTATAACTTTACTAATTTAACCGACTTTGGCCTAAAAGTTATTTAATGAAGTGTTTGCTGTTGTTGTTACATAATTGCCAATGGGAAGTTATAACGCTGAATTTTAAAAATGGAAAAAATACCCTTAAGTTTATTGTATGGTCCAGGAATATGCAGTTTAGATTTTTTTTTCTTTTTTTTTTGAAAAGAAACTTAAGTTGTATGTTTAGGTGTTTCATCAGAAAAATATAAATTACTTAAAAACAAAACTTAAAAAAAGTATCAAAATTTAAAATAGAAGTTACGTCACATTAATAATGCGCAATGAAATCTCCCTCTCTTCACACACGAGCCAATTTAAATTGACAGTTTAAACAGTTTTTATAAGTTACTTATTATTTTGCCTCCTCTTTTATCCATAAAATATGTGAATAATTAAAAAACTAAACTACAGTATAAAGCACAGGAACCAGTGAGTTTATTGGTTTGAATTGCCATCGCCACAGACGGGCATGCAAAACTGTCACATTGGAGGGAGGGTCATGGCTAGTTTTAGTTAGTTAAATCTTTCTCTTTATTAGGGTTAGAGGGTAAGGACTTCACTAACCAGAACTAACCATGACTCCCCTAATGTGACAGTTCTGCATGACCGTCTCTGGCGCTTTAAACCAATTAAATTATTGGTTTCTGTGCTTTTCTAATGTAGTCTAAAAAGGTTGCTTGTAAAAATACACAAATACGACTCTGTGTGCCGTGCAAAGAATCTTTAAAGGGCTTTTAATAAAACATACCAAATTAAGCAAAACAATGACCTTCACAATGAGATTATGAGATACTGATACCACTGACCTCTCAAAGAAATAAAACTTTTTTTAGCGCATTGTTCAATGAGCAGTTCTTTAGTTTACTTTGTTATTTGTGGTCTGTTTATGTTTAACAAATTAGGGAAGTGTTAAGTTTATTTTAAGGTTTACTATAACGTATTATTTATCCAGCTAACAAACTATATTAACTTGTGGTAAGTTAAAAATATATATAAATAAAGTTGTAAAAATTATTTTTATACGAAAAGAAAAAATAAAAAAGATTAAAATATGCGTAAATTTTGTATAACGTGTTTTAAGAAATTACTGTAACTGTCAAATATCTTATTACATTACCAATCAAAAAATTCTTTTAAGTCAAGAAAAGTTGCATAATTCTTTTGCGCTATCGTTTCATCAAGACTATGAGTAGGTATAGAGAATGTTTTATTTAGTCCTAGCGGACCAATAATTTCTGTTTAAAATAAAAAACCCTGTATACTTATTTCTTAAAATAACGGTTCGTTCTAAAAAACCTTTTGTATAGGGTAAAATATATTTTCATACAACTTCAGGGATCAGTTCACGTTTGGCAGTCTTGTTAAGAATTTATTTTATCATTGGATTATTATAAAATAATTTTTACTGGAAGCCCTTGAACCTATATTTAGGGGTTGCAACCTTCTCTGTAGAAAGTGAAGTTTTTATATAACTTAATGAAAATAATTATTGTATATTAAATAATTAATAAATTATTTATTGTATAGTAATTTTAACTTTTATTATGTAATTGCCAAGAGCAGACTAGCTCTTTATACTATGTATGTAAATAAAAGTTTAGGTTTCTTTAAATATTTACTAATATTTCTATTCTGGAGAATTGCCAAATAATATTTTGTTTACATTTACATATATTCCCAGAAAACAAATACCTAAACTATAGAAAATCCAGTTTTCTTGTTATGACAAATGTTAAAGAGAAAATAGGGGAAATTTGAAAATTTGTTAAAAAAGTGATTTACTACTGGGCAAACATCATTGTAAACATTTGACCAAAAACCTGAAAAATTGCTTTAAAGTAAACTTTAATAAAAAAACATATACAGGGTGTTTCCCTACTTTGAGTAATAAAATTTAGAGACGTATTCCTGAGCTATTTTTATAAAAAATGTTTTTAAATAAACATGGGTTCTCAAATTTTTCGTTCTCAAGATACAGGATGTTATACTTTATAAATATACTTAACATTTTCAAAACACTTTTTTAGAAAAATTTGTTAAACTATACATAAAAGTTATTTAATTAAGTGTTTGCTGTTGTTGTTACATAATTGCCAATGGAAAGTTATAACGCTTAATTTTGAGAAGAAAAAAATACCCTTATATTTCTTGTATGGTCCAGGAATATGCAGTTTGGAGTTGTTGTTTTAGTAAAAAACTTAAAGTTGTATGTTTAGGTGTTTCATCAGAACAAATATAAATGTTGTAAAACAGTCAGTGATGTACATTTTTTGTCAATAGTATAAGCTGAGATGCGTTTCACGCCGCCACTGATCTTACTAATTAAATTAATTTAGTGCTAAATTGACTTACCTACTTCACCAAATACCACAGCCAAATGTTCTTAGAATCGGATTATGCATATTTAAGATATTATGAAAAACCTCGATTTCATTTTTTAACTTTAATACCCTATATCTCATAAAAAGGCATTTCCGACCTAAGTTTATTTTTTTATAAAACTGGCTTAGACATACGCCCTTGAATTTTCCTACCGCACATCCATCTTTTTATTGCCTTGGTTTTGGCGATTGAGAGACTAAAATTTAATGTGTAGAAGTCAGCCCTAGAAAACGTGTTGAGCGGTCGTAGTAACGCTTCACTCACGAATTCGCTTTTGTTCGCTCTAATTTAAATGCACCTTTAGTATTTTTATGCATACAGGGTGAGTCATAAGTCTGACAAAGCTCATTTACTTGTTATCCATAAAACCTATTATACATTTTTTTATAGGTATATAGGAAGGCATAAACTTCACATTTTAAAAACATTTTGATGTATACAGGGTTGCTCCCAAAAGCGTAACAGTATAAAGTTATGTTTTTTTAAATGGATCAACCTGTATTTTATATTTTTGTTTAATTCCTCTTTACATTCTAACACTTTTTGTGAGGGGCTATAAAGGGCTTAATCTTTAAATTTATGAAATATTGTACCTAGTTTCTTTTCAGAATATTGAAAATTCAGAGCATTTTTCATTATTCCAAGTTTGAAGCTGGCTGGGCAGGCATTAACCTGATAGATCATATTGGTACATTTGATTAATAAGATGTATTTTGATTATACAGGGTGTTAAGTAAACAGGTAAAACTTTCAAAACCTTCCTATTTTAAATGGAACATCCATATTGTTCTTTTATTATTGGTTGAAGCCTTTTAATGCCTATACATTTTCCTAAGGTTGCCCTACATCTAAGTCAAATACTTTTTGCAATAATTTAAATTTTCTTTTTTATTTTCTTAAGAAAATATTACTTGTATATTAGGAGGTGAAAACCATCCCAGACAAAATAGTCATTGTTGTCAGAATTTTTGCAAAGATAATTTTTTTTTAACGAAAGTTATTCGATATGACTTATTGTAGCATAAAAATGGTTGGTGATTTAAACTCATTTAGTTAATTTTTCTTAAGCATTTTTGCTGGGTTGTCTTTAACTGGAAAATCGCATTTTTTGTAGTTTACATGGGCTAAACAGATTTCTGTGCTTTAGCAATAATTAAAGAAAATACAGGGCGTCCCAATTTAAAACTAATATTTTCTTGGGAAATTTTTTTAAAAATATTGCAAAAAGTACTTGACTTAGGTATAGGGCAACCTTAGGGAAATGTATAGATTTTTAAAGGCCTAAACCAATGATAAAAGAAAGTACAGGGTGTTTTATTTAAAATAAGAAGGTTTGGGAGGTTTAATTTTTTCAAGTAAATTAATCTGTTTCATCGACACCCTGTCTAAGTAAAATACAATTTATTAATAAAATGTACAAATATAATCTATTAGTTAATTGCTTACCCAGGCAACTTTAACAAAATTCAAAATTGGGATAATGGTAGCGTTATGAGAAATGCTCTGAATTTTTAATTTTTTGAAAAAAACTACAATATTTCCTAAATTTGAAGATTAAACATAGTGTAAGAATGTATGAAGGAATTAACAAAAATATAAAATACAGGGTGATCCATTTAAAAACACATAACTTTATACTGTCACGCTTTTGTGAGCAACCCTGTATACATCAAAATATTTTTAAAATGTGAAGTTTATGCCTAGCCTTTTTAGCCGTTTTAGGGATAACGAGTAAATAAGCTTTATTAGACTTCTGACTCACCCTGTATATTTTATACAGTGTTAAGAAAGGTTATGTCGTAAATGATACTGCTAATAGAGTGAGCCAAAATAATGTTATTATTTCATCTAAAAAAAATCTATTTGGCTTTATTAGGAAGTTATTAAGCTTTAAAGTAAGAATAAGAAAAATATATTTAATCTTTATATTATAAAAAAATATGTAAATTAAAGAATAAATATAATATGTATCTTTTTACCAACCCGGATATTTAAACAAGAATTTATGGTAATAAGATAATAAACAATGTGGTTAGAATTAAAAGACATATCTTCGTTGTATGACCAAACAATTTAAGGTGTCGATAATAAAAAGATTATTTTTTATATACTGATAATTAAAATAAATATGGTACCCGTTAATTTTTATCCATTCTTTAAGTGGTCATAAAGTTTAAAATAACTTAATATATTTTTTTTTCTAATGACAAAAAGTAAGTACCTAATAATAGACCGTTAAAAAATGCGCTTCTTATCTTTGAAGTCAAACAAAGTCTTGTATTTCGTAGCAAAATTTTATTAAATAGCGTGGCAAAGCGCTTTCGGCCTAAGGCCATCATCAGTGCCTCCTGAAAGTAAGCAAAATTGTTTTGTAATGACTTATCTTTAGCTTGTAAATAAAAAGCTCCGCTCACATAAGCAAATTTGAATATTGTAAATATTGTAAAGTATCAGTAACATTTAAAGCCGAATTTTTTAACTGTCAACGGTTGTCTACGGTTCAAAATCATTACATTATTTCGGTAAATAATGACGTCATCAACGTCGCATGTTCAACATTCAGATTCCTTTAAATGATAAAATTATGGGTATAAAACTAAAAAGTGAAACCATACATAAAAAATTAAAATATTTTATCATATAAAAAAATGTTATAGATAAATTACATTGTTGTTATTTTTAACAAAATTTTAATATCTACACAGCGAAATGAAAAATATATGGTTTGATGCCAGGCTTGGCCAGAGCAATTTTCTCAGGGCGGTCTTAGCAGATAACGCATTCTCTTCTTTAAAATTGTAATTTTTCTTTAAAAACCTTACAAAACATAAAAATTTAATAATGCATACTAAAAAACAATAAATTATCTACATTTTGACATATATTATGATGCAAAGTAATACTTATATCGTAGTAAGGTTTGAATTTTCACAGAAGAAAAATACATCATCCTGCATACAGAACGCTTTATGACGATTGATTAATTTAAAGCAGTTATGTGAAGCGCAAATCAGTTAAGTTAGCATGTAAGCTTTATTGTTTTTATTAAGTGGTAGATATTGGACCGATTAGAGGATGCGTTTAGAAATAATAGAGAGATATAGGGCGAATACTAAAGTTTTTCCCGTTATTTCAAACACTTTTTACTGTAGATTTTCCCACTTTTCCTAATGAATTTTGACTAAGACATTCTCTTAGTAAAGCCAGGTCATTCTCGGTCGAGAATCTTAACCTTTTCGTTTTTTTTCCACCTGCGTTATATATTCCTAAAATAAAAAAAGTAAGGCTTTATCAAAGTTTATTAGTTTACCTTTACTCTGTGGCTCTATTACAAAAATATTTGTAGAAATCGTCGAAATAAATAATATAACCTTAAAAAATAAAGAAATAAAAATATTGTGCCCATGGAAATTCTATTCGCTATTTTTAATAACACACTGCGTTATCAGCCCGCAAATTACTCCATGCGGTAACGTTATTATCACCAGCGACGGTAAAAATCGAAGCGCGCATAACTTAACTGTCCTTATAACAAATTCTGAAGTGCCTTTTTACCGATTCTTAGTTCTCACTTAAGCCAAGGTTAACCTTATTCAGCATAAAAAAATAACTAATAATTTTAATATTTTTTTCAAATATATCATTTTGAGCATGGTTTCGGATAAAATGGATTATACCTTCAACAGATGATTTCAAGGATTTTGTAAAGAAAAATCATATAAATTAAATAAATTTTATACCTATTTGTATAAAAAAACATTTAACATTTATAATATGATAATGTATGTAAATAAACATGACATTAACATTTACAACAAAGTTTACAGATAAATGTCTACGTCCAAGGGGAGACATCAACAACCTACCAAAAAACCTTGGCGTGTGGACTTTATTTTGTATTTACTAACAATAAAAAAAATGACATTAACAACACGTTGACATAGTATGCCGAGTTACACTTATTACATGTCCTTTTACCAACAAAAAAAACAGAATTTTAGCAAACATGCTTAACTTCTAAGAGTATAAATAATAAATATGTATACTAGCTATAATTATCATATTATTTGTAAATAAACATAGCCAAATTATTGTGCTTTAATCAAATAATAACAAAATTTGTTAAACAACAACTACGTAACTTCGCAAAAATACACAAATAAATTCGAAATTGATTAGAATTTTTTGCGGTTGGTAAATTTCTTAATGTCGTGCGAAAAATAAAAAAGGGCATTCCCTGTACGCGCTGCTAAAGCGGAAAATTTAAAAATTGTGCTTCTCATTTTATCCGAAAATTATATTTTTAGGCTATGGGTGAATGATCCCGTAACTTATGTACAGGGTGTTTCATTTTCGATGGTTTTACGGGGTATCTCGAAAATCGTAAGGAATATCAAAAATCTAATATAGGACTACCGAACTCTTTTTTGGAGAAAAGAACTATAGTGAAAACAGTTCATGGCTATTGCGATCCATCTCAGAGCTACAGGGTGATTTTCGGATTTTGCCCATTTTTATAATCTTTTTAACTCGTTTGCTATTAAAGTTGTGACAAAACTTTAAATAAGTTAATTGCGTAGTTTTTTTCCGTAAAATATTGTGGTGTAATTAGTTTTTTTGTGTATTGCTTAGTTTTTGAGAAAATTACCCAATTTATGTTTTTTCTTATGAAACAACCTGTATATTTTTATCTATATTTATTAAGCTCTCTTTCGGCTTTTTAAAAATATATATAAGTATGTATTTCTAATGTAAAGTTTTACCGAAAATTCACATTTTACATAAATTTGACGTTTTTTTGTAAATGGCCATGACTGAAAATAACAAAACAGTATTCTTCAATACCTACTTTATTTGGTTCCGCTACCCCAACTTCATATTTTATTAAAAATTAATTTTTAATTTATTTAAAAAAGCGAAAGAAAGCTTAATAAATACAGATTAAAATATACAGGGTGTTCTATAAGAAAAAACATAAGTTGGGTAATTTTCTTAAAAACTAACCAATAAAGAAGAAAACTAATAACACCACAATATTCTTCGGAAAAAACTACATAATTAACCTATTTAAAAGTTTTTCACGACTTTCATAGCAAACGAGTTAAAAAAATTATAAAAAATCACCCTGTAGCTCCGAGATGGATCGCAATAGTCATGAACTGTTTTCACTATAATTATTTTCTAAAAAAAAGATTGGAAGTTCCATATTAGATTTTGATATTCCTTACGGTTTTCGAGATACCCCGTAAAACCATCGAAAATGAAACACTCTGTACCTTTTACATAAATTACAATTATTTTACCGTTTTCAAAAATCACATAATAAAACAATTTTTTCAGTTAGTTTTTATATTATAACGTTTTTTATAACTATATCATATAAAGCGTGTCCGCCTAAGTTCTCTTCATATGGAAAACTTTTTTATTATAAATTTTACGAAAAAAGCTTATTTTTATAAAAATTTCTGCATGGCCTAAGACCTAAGAAGCAATCATTAGATATTATTTTTTTCAGTAGTATACGAGATATCTAAAAATATTAATTTTGTTTAGGAGAAAAGTACCTTATTTTTAAAAACATCAACAATTATTATTAGGGAAAAATGTTTAAAAATAAAAATAACTTTTAAATATGCAAACTTATTCATTTGCAAGAAAAAAAACAATTTTTATGACTAAACGATAAAATTTTAAATTTATACGTTTGTAAATACTTATTTTGAAATGTAATATCTAAGAAAAGCTTAAAAGAACTGTCAAAATAGCAAAGTCACAAAAACGCTTGTTAACGCATAAAAATTTAAGAAAAACTTTTTTCTTGTAAATGAACGAGTTTGTATATTTTAATTTTTAAACATTTTTCATCAATAAAAATTTTTGATATTTTTAAATTAATATAATGGTACTTTTCTCTAGAACAAAATGAATATCTGATGATTGCATTTTAGGTTTTAGAGCATACAGAACTTTTTATAAGGAAAAACTTTTTTCGTAAAATTAATAATTAAAAACTTTTCCATATGTAGAGAACTTGGGCGAATACAATGTATATTTTTATTCAACAAATCTTAATCTTTACTTATGATTTATTTTTTGGCAAATGGTTCCAATGACCCAAGACAATTTAAAGTTTATTAACACTTACTGGCAATGGTCTGGGCTGGACGGCATACCAGCAATCGTTTTAAAAAAATGTGCTCCAGAACTTGCACCAATCTTAACTCGGCTCTTTCGAATTTCTTACGACACAGGTATCTTTCCGGAGAGCTGGAAGGCTGCACGTGTTCAACCTATTCCCAAGAAAGGATCTAAATCGCTTCCATCTAACTATAGACCAATTTCAATTCTCTCAGTTCTTTGTAAAGTAATGGAAAAATTAATTAATTCACAAATTCTTAAGTACTTGGAAAAACACAAAATTTTGCACGACAGGCAGTATGGATTTCGCCACAAAAGATCTACAGCAGATCTTCTTTCCTTCGTATCACACTGTTGAAATAAGTCTCTTGAGTTTCTAGGTGAGTCCCAGATCGTTGCTCTTGATATATCCAAAGCTTTTGACCAGGTCTGGCATGCAGCACTTCTTAATAAACTTCCCTCCTATGGTCTTTCAACTAAACTCTGTACTTGGCTCTCTAGTTATCTATCTGATCGACGTATATCAGTTATTGTGGACGGCCATTCTTCAAGCTTTCACCAAATAAATGCTGGAGTCCCTCAGGGCTCAGTTCTGGCACCAACATTGTTTCTTCTTCACATCAACGACCTTCTCTCGTCCACAACTAATTCCATTCATAGTTTCGCCGACGATAGTACCCTTCACTCCAGTTTTCAGGTTCCTAAACCCATCACTAAACCTGACTTGGAAAATAAACGCAGAGCGATGCAGATATCTCTTTCTCAGGATCTTAATTTAATATTGGATTGGGGCGCCAAAAATCTCGTCCATTTTAATGCATCCAAAACACAGTCATGTTCCTTGTCGCGAAAAGAGTCATCAAATACTCATCCTCTACTTATGAGCGGCCAAGTTCTACAGAGCAAAGACACCTTCAATCTCGTGGGCGTCACATTTGAAAGTAACCTTAACTGGCATAAACACATTGTATCTATAGCCACGGCAGCTTCAAAAAAGCTTGGATTTCTCTTTCGAGCTAAAAAGTATTTTTCCGCTTCTAATTTATACACTTTATATGTTTCCCAAATCCGACCTCCCTTGGAATATTGTTCTCATATCTGGGGCATGGCGTCCCCAACAACCCTGAGCATTCTTGATTCTATTCAAAGAAGAGCTATTCGTCTCATTAATGATCCTTCACTTACAGAAAGGCTTCCCTCTCTTGCCCATCGTCGGGCTGTGGGCGATTTATCGCTTTTTTATAGGTACTTCCATGGGTTCTGCTCTGAAGAATTGACCAGTATAGTTCTTCCACTCACGGTTCCCAACAGAAAAACTCGTGGTTTCCGCGCATATGCATCCCTATACGGTCCAACTGGACAGGCCCCGAACTTCTCACTTTGTTCGTTCTTTTATCCCTAGAGTTTCTAGATTGTGGAACCTGCTGCCCGCGGAGGTCTTTCCTTCCCCCAAATCTTCAAGTATTTAAGTCCCGTGTCAACAAACTCCCTCTTACCTCGCTTAAGACACCCACGGTACGTTAGTATTTAGGCTTTTAGCCTTCGTGGTTTTGTCCAAAGATAAAAAAAAAAAAAAAAAAATATGCTGTTTATTATTCTGAAGACAAAAATTATTTTAAAATAAATAAGGAAGCTTTTGTTTTTAACACCACTGCAAATATATTGAAGAGTGCGATGCACAAAAAGAACAAACGGCCATTATTTTATTATTCTTAATTTTACATATTTAATTAGGGTGTTTTTTCCAAGAACCCTATGTCATTTACTTAATGGGCTTATGCAAGCTGTAGGTTAACAAACTAATTATCTAAATCACTTGCATAAAAAACAATCATCAGACAACCAGTTTAAAAAAATTATTATAGAATTAAACGCACTAATTTGTTATTTCTTTACACAGTCAAATTTTAACACTACCACTTGTAAGGTTTGCAGAGACCACCGATGCAGCAGTGTTAAAAAATGTTAAATAAAATTTGTAAGTCTCTTTAGTCTAACAAATATTATATACAGTGTGTCCACGGATGGACTTAACCATACCTGTATTTTTTATATTTCTAATTCTTTGAAAAAGTTATTTTTCATAAAAATTTTGCTTTATATAAAATGCTAAAAGCTATAATAAAAAATCGCTGTAGGATATACAGGGTGGTTTAAAATCGCAAAAATGTTTATTTGAAAAAAAAATCAGAAAATCATGTTTAAAACTACCTAATTAAAATAATCGAAAGTGTATTTTAAAAAATAATCGTAAGTGTATTTTATTTTTTTATTGGTTAAGGTGTCTGGGAAAAATTGGGATTAACGTTAAATTAAAAATCTTTAAAAATATATTTTTTACAATTCAGTGAAACAAAATGTTTTTTAAAATAAAAGCATTAAAAGAATTGGCTTATGATATACAGATAGATTCAAAACTTTAAAAATGTAATTGTTGCAAATAAAAAAATCTTTGAAATACTTGATATTTTCTCATGAAAACCTAAAGGCTTAAGTAAGACAATATAAATCAAATTTAAGACAAGAAATGATAGATATAAATGTTAACTTGACAGCTGGGCAGCATTTAAAAAAAAAACTAAAGGGGATTTTTGTGGCATATGATTATAAAGCCCCTGCAAATGCTTTGTAACCTCAGACAGTCAATACCTTTACCTACTACAAAATGGCGGTACTTTGAAAATAACCTTAATACGTCATTTGGATGGTCATATTTTCGAATCTAATAAAGCTAGATACACTTAATGTGGTATTTTCCTCAAGCTCTTTAGGGATTTATGTCATGGTGCTATTGGTGATAATATACAGGGTAGGACAAAACTATATATGTCTTTTTTAATGACGCACCCTGTGGTTTACAATTTACATATATTCTAACTTAACTAAACTGGTCACAGAATTAATCGGCACAGTAATTTTTTGTCCATTTTCAATAAGCTGTAACTTCGAAACAAGTAAACGGATTTGGTCATTTTTTTACGTTTAGAAGATCAACTCTTATACTTTCGACTGCTTTTTGCCGATTTTTTGTAAGCTAAGATTTTCTATGATATACAGGGCAACGGAAAAAAGTGTTGCAGTTTTGCAAAGTTTCATCATACTCCCATTTTGCTAAAACATTTTTTTTTCACTAAAATTATAATTTGCGACTATAGCTAGGACTAATATCTCGGGACGTCTTTGGTATTTTTTTAATAAGTCTTCTGAAAAAAAGATAATTGATTTCTATTTAAACTCGTATTTTTTGAAGTTCTTTGAGAACTTTCTTTCTTTTTGAGAACTTAATTACCTTGAAAAATTCGGATAAACACTTTTCCGATACATAAAAAATATGGTTTAACTTTTACAGAAACATACAAGGTCTCTCATAAATACCATACAAAATTAAATAATTTAATTCTTTTGATAAAGCAGAATTAACAATTGAGGCGCTTTCTTTCGTGCATGATTATCAGATCATGATTCAACGTCAAAACAAAAGAACGTATTTTTTTTGACATTTGAACAAACGAATCACGAAAATTTTATGTTCACAATGATTGCGAAACTGTCAATCGCTAACCGAACATGATTCTGTAATCCGAGTCCGTGATTATGAGATCATGATCCATTTCAATCGTCAAACTTTATATTCACATCGAATGAGAAACTGTCAATCATTTCGGAACATGATTCTGTAATCCGTGTCGAAAGAAAGTGCCCCTAATCTACATAAAAAAATCTTCTAATGCCATGGAAACGAAACATGTATATTGTCATTATTTGAAATGTGTCATAAGAATAATAGAGCTGTCGGTTTTATTAACATTAAAAATGCCGCGATTAAGTGACACTGAGTTACAAAATATTGTACGGTAAGTTTATTTTTCTTTTTGGTTAAGAATTTTGTAAACATTTTGGGAAATGCTAATTTTAAATTACGTCAACGAGGATTAAGTTACTCCGCAATAGCTGACTTGTTAGCTACTACGAAGTCGATGGTGCGGCGAACAGTGGAAAGATATGAGCATTTGGTAGTACTGAATACAGGCGGGCGGGACGCTGTGGTCGTAAACGCTCTACACACCGTAGAGAAGACCGCTTCATAAATCTTTGTGTACGACGTAGAAGAACCACAAATGCAAGTAAAGTAAAGGGCAGGTTACAGGCGACTACAGGAAATACAGTGTCCTCGTCTACTATCCGCAATCGGCTTCACGAGCGAGGTTTGCGTGCTCGAAGACGTGCCGCATGTCCATCTTTGCAGCCCGTTCACCGGGATTCTAGAAGAGTTTGGGCTCAAACTCATTCGCAATGGGGAATAACAGAGTGGAGTGGTTGCTTGTTCTCGGATGAATGCATATTTACATTGCGTGAATCAGATGGGCGAATTTTGGTGTGGAGAGAGCGGAATGAATGGTATAATGAAGAAAATATGGAAGCGAGGGTACCATTTGGGGGTGGAGGTATAACTGTGTGGGGTGGTGTGATGAGAAATGGGAAGACTGAATTAGTAATTTTAATAGGACAATCGATGAATGCTGTCAGATATCGAGACTTATGTATAAATGAAATTGTAATTCCTTTTGCTCAGAACTTCGGGGATGGTTTTATCCTGATTGATGATAATGCTCGTCCTCACAGAGCTCAAATCATCAACGGAGTTCTGAGGGACAATGACATTGAACGAATGATCTGGCCCGCTAGATCACCAGATATGAATGTGATAGAGCCCGTGTGGAGCCGAATAAAACTAAAATTGAGTCAAAGAGAGGAAGAGTTTCTAAATCTGGATGAATTGGCGGGTGCAGTTAGAGAAGAATGGGAAGCTATTCCCCAAAACTTTATTAGAAACTTGGTGGATAGTATGCCGAGAAAGACAGCTGAAGTATTGCGTGTACGAGGTGGTCCTACGAGGTACTGAACAATCTATCCCAAATACGTCCCGACGTGCTAGTCCTAGCTAAATATACATGTTTCGTTTCCATGGCATTAGTAGATTTTTTATGTTGATTAGTTGTTAATTCTGCTTTATCAAAAGAATTAAATTATTTAATTTTGTATGGTATTTATGAGAGACCCTGTATGTTTCTGTAAAAGTTAAACCATATTTTTTTTTATGTATCGGAAAAGTGTTTATCCGAATTTTTCAAGGTAATTAAGTTATGTTCAGAAAGTTCTCAAAGAACTTCAAAAAATACGAGTTTAAATAGAAATCGATTATCTTTTCTTTCAGAAGACTTATCAAAAAAATACCAAATACGTCCCGAGATATTAGTCCTAGCTATAGTCGCAAATTATAATTTTAGTGAAAAAAATTGTTTTAGCAAAGTGGGAGTATGATGAAACTTTGCAAACCTGCAACACTTTTTTCCGTGCCCTGTATATCATAGAAAATCTTAGCTTACAAAAAATCGGCAAAAAGCAGTCGAAAGTATAAGAGTTGATCTTCAAAACGTAAAAAAAATACCAAATCCGTTTAGTTGTTTCGAAGTTACAGCTTATTGAAAATGGACAAAAGATTTACTGTGCCGATTAATTCTGTGACCAGTTTATATACTGAATGCATATAAAAAGTAAAATCAATTATTTATAAAGAAAAAACAATTTATTTTAGTTTTCATTTTGTTTTCCCAAGTAATGATAAGCGAATAGAAAATAAAAATGGCTTATACTTTTTTATGCTTTTTAATTAGGTAGATTCAAAAATATCATTTTTAAATTTTTTTACTTTTCAAAATAATAATTTTGCGATTTTGTAACATCCTGTATATCATAAGACAATTTTTATTATAGATTTTAGCATTTTAGACAAATTAAATAAAATTATGAATAATAACTCTTTTTGAAATATTAAACATTCATTCACAGGTATAGTTAAGTCCATCTGTGGACCCACTGTATTTATTAAAGGTGACTGCTGAGTTAACAATGAGACACAGGACCTTAATAACTTTTATATTTGTGCTAACAATGTCATTTCTGGCTACTGCATATCATGAAGAACGAAGTTCTCTGGACCTGTACACACCCTTTCTACGTAGATTTAAAAGTGTTGTGTTTAACAGAGTAAGGGACATGCACGAAACATGGCAAAATCGGCTAATTTTGGAGTTAAATGGGGTAAGTATTTACCCCGTAACTACAGTCGTAAGAATTTATCAACGCGATAACAGGTTAAGTTTAAAAGGACATATCTTTATTATTATAATCTGACACCCTTTTTAACGTTAATTAAAAAAACCTAAGATTTCATTTTAAAAAATCTAGCTGTCATGGAACATAAACATGTAGGTATAGATAAAATTTTTTGTTTTTTTTTAAATATTTATATATTAATTATAAATATTATAGACAAAATTAACAAATGGATTTTCAAATATAAAATTGTCTTAAAATAAACTAATATAAAACCAAAAAACATAATAGAAATAGAAAATTAAAACCTGCGAAAACGTGCAGGAGGTTTACAACACGAATTTTTTATGTTATGCATTACCCACGGACTTCACTTGCGCATTTCATTTAAATAAGAATTTTGCATATGTTACGCTAAATTTGTTTAATTGCCAATTTCATATATTCGGAAAAATGTTGCTGCAAATAGGCAAATGTTTCAGGTGGTAAAATTGCGTATTTTACGATATAGGCACAGTGGTTATTTTATTTTATTACTTACCATATAATATATATATATATATATATATATATATATATATTTATATATATATATATATATATATATACATATATATATATATATATATATATATATATATATATATATATATATATATATATATATATATATATATATATAAAATTTTTATTATATTTTGTTAAACCCTACCATGTGATTTTTAGAAACTTCAGAAGAAAATACCTGACGACTCACTATTCCCTTGTAATCTTAATATAACTTTAAGAAGTAAAGACATTCCAAACAGTGTTCATAGGTTACGGCCAGGCGATATTGATGTAGTAGGTGCTCTTGGGGATAGCTTAACAGCTGGAGTTGGAAGTTTGGCACCTAAAGTCATTGATGTCTATTTCCATGAGGCTAGAGGTACCGTTTTTAGTATAGGTAAGTTAAAAAAACCCCAATATTTCTGGTAACACCCCTATGTGGTAGCTCTCTAGAAAGCTTATGAAAAATGGTTTTCGTTGCTCATAAAAAAGTTGGGGTAAAATCAAATAATACCATTAAATTTAAGAAAAATCATACTTTATTATACCAGAAAATGTACAATTAAATTAATGTAAACTTATCTAACCCGCTCCCATAAGAAGTTCTCGTTAGTTCTATGGCACAAGCGCTTAACAACCAAGACCAGTTGCTATTACTTTTTTCTCGACAAAATTTAGAAAGAGAACTAACCAAAACTAACCAGAACTATTTATAAGGGTGGGTTAACACTCCAGGAAGTATTATTTTAATTTAATATTAAATTTTAAAGTATTTTATATTAATTTAATTTGACATTTTCTGGTATTTTTTATTAATAATAGGGTATGATTTTGCTAAAATTTAAGAGTAGTATAGTTATTTTTTAACGTTTTGCCAGCACGAGTGGTTGGAATTCTCAGAAGTTACAAGGTAGACTAGTTCAGTACTACTGCAGTAGTACTACTATATAGATAGACTAGTTGCGAATTTGAAAAAGATATACAATGACAAAAAAAAAACAAATTTAAAAACCTCTAACCTTTCTTTTAAGCTAATTTTTCAGTTTATTTAATTTAATTTAATAAAACAAAAAAAACATACACAAACCCTAAAAAACGCTAACAAAATATTTTAGCCATATTAAATGTTATTTTATTTTTCAATATTTTTTTCCACACTTATAGCTGTTTTACCTAACTGTCATTTTTCAAATCTTTTCCAAAATCCTGGATATCGCACAAATAAAAGCTACGGTCGCATTGTACTTAATTCAAATCGCTTGAAATACAGGATACAAGATCAGGAGAAACTCAGTGAGGATTACCAGCTTAAAACCACATTAATTGATTAAACATTATTAATTTACATGCTTGTCTCCTTATTATATTTTTTTTTTACTTTTAGTTTGTTTGGGTGATTTTTTTCTGTCTTATGTGATTCAAGTTTTTATGCTGGTCAAAAAAATTTCCGATTTGCGTTTAAAATTTTGGTTTCCATTTTAGGTGGCCAAGAGACTTGGAAAACATTTTTAACTTTACCAAATATTTTAAAAAACTTTAACCCAAATGTATATGGGTATTCCCTAAACTCAATATCTATTGATAGAAAATCTAAATTTAACGTAGCTGAAGAAGGAGCAATATCCGAAAACATGCCCTACATGGCCAAGATATTGGTAAAAAGGATCAAAAATGATAAAAATGTGAACTTAAAAAGAGATTGGAAAGTATATATTATTTTTATATTTAAAAAAAATGGTACTTGTCTAGAAAGTGTCCGCAACTTCGATTTTGACCAAATTCGGTATATGGGTTTCGTTTTTGAGATATCCATCATTAATATTGTTATTTAAACTTACCTTATTCGTACTATATGCCGCCTTTTGCACAAAATTCGTATTACAACACTAAATTGGCACACATTATTTCTTTTAACATCAAAAAAGCTTTTAAATTATATTTTTATTAATTTTTTGTTTTTGTATTGATTTAAATGTTTTACTTTAAATCAAGATGCCATATATGTAACCATGTATAAATATATTATGTGTATGCATGGTTGCAGCGTTTAGGGAGGGATTAAAGCTTTGCAATTTAATGATAAAAACTTATAAAATAGATAAAAAATGGGTTTTTTAAAGGTGTTTATAAAATAATAGAGACATTTTGCAGTTCTTAAAATAACAGACGTTTTTGGCCTCCTTATGGTTATCGTTTTTAAACATAACGATTACGGCAGCAGTTTAAGACAGAGATTTTGCAGCCTCTTTTAAGAAATTTATCTTGCGTCTGCGCTTTCGACACATAACCATAGTTTTGCCTGTGGT
Organism: Listronotus bonariensis; assembly: GCA_014170235.1. Lineage (NCBI taxonomy): Eukaryota > Metazoa > Arthropoda > Insecta > Coleoptera > Curculionidae > Listronotus > Listronotus bonariensis. The sequence goes on along the minus strand of JACEGR010004014.1, from coordinate 17,513 downwards.
TCACCGATTTTAAAGTTAACAAAAAATCAGTATTTAGGTACTTTTATTCTTCATAAGATATAGTTAAATTGATATTTAAATATATGCAAACACTTCTGTTGATTTCGTTTTTAAAGTAGATGCAAACAATACAGTATAAGCAAAACACAAAAAGTAAGGTTAAGTTTGGTAGTAGAATAAAAAGCAAGTGTGCCAGATCTGGCGATTGCCTTGCAGCAAAGCCATAAACCCAATCAAGCAAGCAAGTGTGCCAGATTGTAACATCTAAATTAATTACTGATTTAGAATATCCGTAAAAGTGCAAGTCCGTTTGAATTTCTTAACACTATTTGATTTTTATTACTGCTATAAATTTTTCGCTAATTAGAGCCTTTGTATAAATGATATTTTAATTAATACGGAAATTTAGTGCTAAAAGAGGGCGAATATAGTGAAAATAAGGTTAGTTTATATAGCAACTTTGATGTTTGATATTTCAAAAGCGAAATGTATGCGACTTTTTTTTATAATTTTTGTAATTAACCCCCGTATACCAAATCTTGTAAAAATTGGAGTTGCAGAAACCTTCTGAAAATTACAAAAAAAAATGTATTGTCTGGATTACGAAGAACATTACTACGCTTTAATACTTATTTTAATTACTTAAAAAGCAATAAACTATACAATAATTGTTATTTCAACATGGATATCTGCCAACACTAGTTTGACACTGGCAACAGCGGCCATGGCCACATGACTTATTGTGAAAGACTGACTTGAAAATCCAAATAAATTATAATAGATCGTGAGCCAGGTGCAAAATTTTGTCAGTTATTTCCTTTCAGTCCATAACTTGTAAAACGCTTCAAGAGGGTTGTACATGAATCATTGTGAGCGTCAGCTGCGTCCCCGGGGTGTTTCCAAAAAGATCAAAATTCAACTTGAGTTTTTAAATGGATATTAGTTAGTTTTTGAATTGTAGCAATAAAAATTAGGTAAATTTTATCACCGATACCTATACTAAAAATATAGGGTTTTTAAGATATTTAGGATTTTTAAAAAAATCTTGACAAAACCAAAATGTTAATATATCCTAACTTTCTTATCCTTGACTTAATACATATATTATGTTAAATTGCTAGAATATTAAGTGTACAATCACATATATTTAACACGTTCGCTACCAAGCGACTCATATATGAGCCAGTACAATTTTTAAAATAGACCGCCGGCTCAAATGTGAGCCGGCTACATTATAATACTAAATGCGAGTTTAAAAATTCGGGGTTTCCTGTAGAGGTTTTGTAATGCTGTTTTGGTCTGTATAATGCTTCGGCTCGTATGTGTGTCAGGTGGTCTGGGTGTAGCATTTAGTATAAGTATAGTATTTATTTTAGTTCATTTTTTGGATATTTTGAATATATTTTTGTTTAGTTTTTTATGTCAAAGATATCATAGAAGCAATTTTTTTTAATTATTTTTTTTAGATATTTAGAAAAAAAATATGTAGTCTTTTGCCAAAAATTTTGTACAAGAAATATTATTTTTTTTAGATTTTAGTTTAGTTTTTTACATTCTTAGAATTATTTTCTTTTTATTAACGATTTTTGATATCAAAAATGTACCTATATACTGTTAGTAAATACCTATATCTAGTGAAAGTAATATGACTCGTATGTAAGCCAGGTCTATTTAAAAAAAATGTAATAAAATGGACCACCGACTCATATATGAGTCGGGTTAAATAAACACTCAAATATGTTGAATTTCAACTCTACAACTAATTAGCACTTCAATAAACATCAAAATAAAGTAATTTTACAAAAAATAATAAAGTGGTTTATGGGGTCGAAACACAAAATGACCGTCGGTAGCGAACGTGTTAAATATTTTACTAGAAATTATACAGGGTGCCCAGAAATCAGTTTTTAATATTATGTTAAGTTCTGGACACCCTGTATAATTTCTAGAAAAAAATTGAAGTTGGTTATGGTACAGGTAATATTCTGGCGATCCAACATTATATACAAAGTCAAGCCTAAGTGGGGTAAGATCTTTTAAACTTTTACTTTTGCCAAAAATTTTTCACAAAACCTAAATATCTAGAAAACCTTACATTTTTGGTATGGGTATTGCTTATAAAATTTACGTTATATTTATTTCTACAATTCAAAACTGAACTAGTATACAGGGTCTTCCACATACAAAAAAAAACACAAGTTTAATATGAATCTTTTTGGAGCACCCTGTATAATTCCACCATGGTTCACGGGCCATAATAGACAGTTAAAGCAAGGCCAAAGACGTTGACGTATGTAACCGACGTAAGCGCAGAAATATATCATCAATTTTAGGCGAAGAACCAATTCAAAAACGGTATTTACCAATCAGTTATGTTGACGTTTAAACAATGTATTGTACGTCAAAGTTGTCACCAATTATTACCGCGGTTATAATTGACTGAATACCAAAAATTGATGTATGTTACGTTTTTTCTACTCCATATGATCAAAATAGTTAGTTAAAGCAAGACGGCAGACGTAGACGACTGACAACTTAACAGTACCTTTTTTTAGTTTTTGAAAGCAATGATATTAAAAATCAACTTGGAAGACAAACTTAATAACATATGTAACCTCATTCATTTGTTTATTTATTAAAAATAACAGTAATTACAAAGGTATTATTAAGAGAGAAAAAATAAATGTAATATTAAAAAATGATAAAAAAATATAGAAATATAAAAAATAAGATTGGTATATGTATACAGTGTATCCACATGTAATAGTTTTTTAATTTTTTTAGATGATAACGATTTTTATTGGACATAACGATTTTTGTTCGACTGACTGTTATAACAACAATTATCGCGATGCACTTTCTAGGCACAAACGCGATATAATGGAAGTCTTGGAAATTTTAAAAAAGATTTACCTAGAACTATTGTAAACTTAGTGCCTCCCATTCGTAAGTATTTTTTTTTTAAGGTAAAGTATTAAACAATGGTGAATAGTTTTAAATCTATCATTCAGCATCCAGACTATAAAAAGCATATCTTAAATGCGCAATCCCACTTTTGTCTTTTAAACAAATTAATAAAAAAAAAAAATAAACTTTAAGAATTAAAAGGATTGCGTAAATACTTTATTTTACGGGTGTTGTGACGTATCATTAAAAAGCCGCCCTTGACCACTTTTTTAACCTAAAATATAAATTTTATTTCATTTGCATGGATACATTTCCCAGACTAATAAAGTTGAATAAAAATAATGTATACAGGGTGTCCCAACTCTATTTATACACGAAATAACTTCGCCCCTGTACAAGGTATAAAAATAAACCTAGGATAAAAAAGTTTATTTGGATACACTCTTTTTATTGACTGTACAGGGTGGTTTTTTTTGGTTGGTATTGCAGGGTATAGGCTAAACGGTAAGAGATACAAAAAACTAATATACGTGTCCCGTTCTCTTTTTGATGTTTAGTTTATTGGCGCAATCAGATCCACGCTAACTTGATTGATTTGGAAGATACAGGGTGATTCTCAAAAATTGTTGATTTTTTTATGTCCTATTACTGGGACATTTATGGAGATAAAAAGAAACTTTAAATACAAAAGTTTTACATCTTTTACGTAGTATCCAGTGGCATACTTGAAATAAATATGAATGTTTTAATTTTTGAGAAATTACCACAACATGCATTTTTTTAAATGGAACACCATGTATCTAAGTATCACAAAAAATGCATTTTTGTGATACTTAGATACAGGGTGTTTTATTTTGCTTTGCCCAAAGTAGCAGAAACACCAAAAAACACATTATTTTTAGTTGGCCATGGATTGAATTATTAATATTCATTTATTTTATGTGTATTAAAAACCCAGTTAACAAAAATACTAAAACTTTAATAAAATTAAACTACTACGGAAAGCAAATAAACTATTTTTTAAACTAAACAAATAATACCTAATATATCACAAAAGGTGCTCAAATTGTCTTCTATTCGGCTCGATGCATTTTTGGGCTCGGTTTGTAACGGATCTAGTGACGTTATATAAGTGAATATTTGGTACTCGTCTTATGCAATTAATAAAATTTTCTGTAAGTTCTTCCAGAGTATTATTTCGAATTTTATATAGTTTATTTTTAATAAAACCCCAAAAATAAAAATCAAATGGAGTTAGGTCGGGGGAACCCGGAGGCCATCTGTTTGGTCCATAAGTGCCAAGCCAATTTTCACCAAAATTAACAGTAAGTGCCTTACTATATGGCTATTATGTGCCGGAGCACCGTCTTGTTGAAAATATATATTATTTCTTACCGCTAGTGGCATGTTATCCAACTCGGCAATTATACCTTCTTCCAACATTTGTATATATCCCCCAGCATTTAAATTGTTATAGAAAATCCTGTAGTTTAACACTCTGTTTTGATACAGTGCCACCCACCGTCCTTGTTGTATCCCCGCTACCATCTCATGTGGATTTGTGACCAGTATCGATTATTTTGTCGATTAAAAGTCCCTTCGCTGGATACGAAAGCCTCATCAGTCCATATTATTTTTTGAAAAAATTGGGATTCATATTAATCCGATGCATTCTAAGCGCCGTTTTTCATCTCCGGGATGTAAGTTATGAACTTTTCTTATTTTATATGGTTTATATTTATGCTTTTTTAATGTTTTTAACACTTTAGATTTACTTATACCAATATCTTTCTCAATATTACGGCTAGATACCGTCGGTTCAGCAGTAACACAAGCTATCGTGTTTACCTCATCCCTTTCCCTATTTTCCTTATTGTAAATATTAGTCCTTGGTTTTTCAAATGATCCATATTCGCTTAAATTATGGTACAATCTTTGAAATATTCTTTTGTCTGGCTGTCGTCGCTCTGGATAACGGTCAAAATATAAGTCTAAAGCTGTGTTTTTATCTTTATTACTTTCAATGTAGCACTCAAACATGTTTAATTTCTCATAGTTTTGAAAAATATTCATTTTAAATCTTTTTGTTTTATTATATTCACATACGGACTATAAAAACGAATACCTACTTATAGCTAATTGTCATTTAATTTTAGGACATGTAAACAAACCAAAACAAAAATCATTCCATGGCCACCTAAAAAAATGGGGTTTTCGGTGTTTTACCTAATTTGGGCAAAACAAAATAGTATGTGTTATATGTTGTTGTAGTCGCAAGAAAAAATCCAATTTTTTGAGATACTTAGATACAGGGTGTTCCATTAAAAAAATGCATGTTAATATCTAAAAAATTAAAACGTTTATATTTATTTTATGTGGGCCACTGGATTCTACGTAAAAAGTTATAAAACTCTTGTATTTAAAGTTTCTTTCTATCTTCATAAATGTCTGAGTAATAAGATATAATAAAAATTGACGAATATTCAGAATCACCCTGTATCTTCCAAACCAATCTAGTTAGCGTAGATTTGATTGCGCCATTGAATTAAACATCAAAAAAGAGACCTGGACACGTACATTAGTTTTTTGTATCTCTTACCGTTTAGCCTATACCCTGCAATACCAACCAAAAAACCACCCTGTACAAGTTAATATACAAGGTGTCTTTAAAATAAAGTGTTTTTTTTAATGGAACACCCTGTATATTTTAACAATTTAGACTCTGTATTAAGTTTTACATCAAAAATGTAAAACATACTATACGGTAATTATTGCTGGTTTATGAGATATCCACAGTATGCTGATATAAATACTCATTAACGAGTAGGAGTAGGAAAGGGAGAAAATAATATTTTGGTTTTGATTATCTTAGTCTGAATCCGACACGTTTATAATAAGCAAAGTTAAATACCAGCTTATTTAACAAAAAAGGTACCAAATTTTTTATATTGTTGTAACACATGTTTTGTTACATAATATGGATTCGCGGTGCGAGCATACGGGGTTAGTGGAAATAACCGGAACGGTGGATTATCTCAGCAACCGTTGTCAATTTCGAAGATATGGCATCAAGCTTAAATTCAGAAACTACCTGGTATGGTCATCTGAAAAACGATCCAACTGAAATTTGTCCAAATTAGTACAGGGACTGGACATTTTAAATTTAGGAATTGCATTTTCGATGTGGCATATTTAAATATCCTTTTTTTTTATCTTTGGCAATCCACGAAGGCTGAAAGCCTAAATACTAACGTACCGTGGGTGTCTTAAGCAAGGTAAGAGGAAGTTTGTTAACACGGGACTTAAAAACTTGATGATTTGGGGGAAAGAAAAGACCTCCGCTGGCAGTAGGTTCCACAGTCTAGAAACTCTAGCGATAAAAGAACGAACGAAATGGAAAGTTCGGGGCCTGTCCAATTGAACCGTATAGGGATGCATACGTGCGACACCACGAATTTCTCTGTTGGGAGCTACAAGAGGGGGACTATACCGGATAATTCGTCGGAGCAGAAGCCGTAAAAGTATCTATAGAAGAGCGATAGATCTCCAACAGCTCGAATATAGGCAAGAGAAGGAAGTCTTTGAGTAAGTAAAGGATCATTAATAAGACGAAACGCTCTTCTTTAAATGGCATCCTTTCCTTGACTTTTTATTTAAAAGATTCTTGAAAACGTCGCGAAAATACTATTCTTAAATTTAAAAGGTCCAGTTGTACCCCTGTACTAATTTTGACGAATATTGTTTGGATGGTTTTTTAAACAATAAAATTGACCATACCTAGCCGTTTCTTGTATTAATTTCAAAAAAGTATGATGCCATATCTTCGAAATTGACAGAAGTAAAAAGCGATAATATCAGGTCACAATAAAGTTGATACAAGCAACAATAAAAAATTAGGTATTTTATTTAAGATTTTAAAATTATCCAACCTACAGAGAAAACTATAAGCTTGGCAACCTTGCAAATGTAATTTTTTAATTCTTCATGTTCAGTTACCTCTTGGCACAAAATTTGGTTCATTTATATTTAACGGTTGCTGAGATCATCCACCTTTCCGGTTTTTTTTACTAACCCTGTATGTACTTGTTTTTTAGATTTAAGTGTCCTAACCAGCTTACGGGATACGCCAGATATTTGTAAACTAACGCATGCGGTATCTTGTCCATGCCTAATGGGAATGAAATTTGCACACTTAAGAAATCAAATTATGGATCTAATGGAAAAATGGCAAAAACTAGATCTTGAGATATCAAATTATCCCCAATTTGACACAGACGATTTTACTGTTATTAAACATGTATTTACTATAAATTATACACTTCCCAAATTAAAAGAGGATAAAACTGACTACGGATTATTAGCGCCTGATTGTTTTCATGCTAGTCAAAGAGGACATGCAAAACGTAAGTCCTATATTGTGCATAAATACAGGGTGTTTCAAAACAAATGCGATAAACTTAAGGAGGTGGTTCCTTGATTAAATTAGATAGTAATTTGCTGTATAAACAAAATGTGAAAAAATATTTTAAAAACGCAAAGCAATAGGAAAATAAAACCTTAGAAAAACATTACTTAAAAAAAAATCATGTTGTTTGCATAGTTAAATACTTCTTTAGAACTAGAGTTTGGTTAAAATCGAGGGAAAAACCTCCTTCTAAAATAAAAAATAATAATTTTCTTTAATTTTTCCCCATAATAATTTTCCATTAAATACCTAAGTTTGGCTATTATGTCAGAAAAAAAAGTTAAATGTATTTTTAATGTTTTTTTAGAGTGTGGTCCATTAAATATGCAATAAATAAAAACTGTTTTATATGTATTGTCATATATTCCCTTCTACTTAAGTGAGCGGGCAGTGAAAAGTGAATGTGGTGTCAATTGTTTATAGCAACGATAATTGCGGCGATAAAGGTTATGATTCTTTCGACGTTGTCACGTTCAACTATCGTCAGTAAACCGACTTTGCAGACAACCGATTTTTTTATTTATCGATAATACCTCACTTATTCCCCATAACAGCCCGTACTTCCCCATAATTTTCAATAGTTCCCCATAATTCCCCACAAGTCAAGTTCAATACTAAAAGTATGTTTAGCTGTGGGCTTTGCTGCAAAAAGAATGACAAGAAATATTCCCTTAAAATTTAAGTCATCACTTATGTTACACCCTGTTTATTTTAAAGGAGAAAGAATAAAAATATGCAGAGGTTTTTAAATTCAGTACCTTATTTAAAACTAATTAATTAAAACAAAAACCCTGTGTATTTGTGCATAAATATAATTATTATATTTTGGTTAACGTTATTACTAACAGATACATAGGAGTTGTTTTATATGTTTTAGTTGCAAGCGACTTATGGAACTCGTTATTAGAGCCATACGATATGAAAACTACAAATCCACCAGAATTTAAAAAATTTCTTTGCCCATCTGAAGAAAATCCATATATTTCTACCAGAAGAAATTTTAAGAAAAAGCCCTAAAAGTGTTACGAACACTAGCAGAAGTTGTTTAAAAAAAAATAAAATATAAAAATAGCAAATACACAGTCTTTCATTAAAAAATAATAATATTAGTAATCAAAGAAAAAATAAGTGTCTTCATTGGGACCAGCTTATTTGTTTTAAGTTGGCCATTAAACTTTAGTATTTTAAATGAGACACCCTGTATATTTTTAAATATATTTAAAATGTAGTTTTTCTTTTTTAAAAAGTCATTAAAGTTGCTGTTATGTTTAATAAAAACGCATTGGTTGCCACTGGAAAATTGACCGTATGACGGTTAAGAATAGCATTTAAAACATTTCATGTATAAAAAATATTTAGTTCATGTTTCTTAAAACATTTTAATAATACAAGCTTTGTAGTATTTAAAATAAATAGTCTAAGTCCAAGGTGTGTTGATAATTTAAAAAATTACTTTGTTGTACAAATCCATTAAACATAATGGGATAATTGTAGTTTATTAAATGTATCTAAAAATAATTTTTACCCATTATTTTAGAGTCAACTTTATTGTAAAATAAGTATGATCATAAAACCTACATCATTTAACATACATTTTAATAATTATCGTTTGGTATTATAACGTATCCTTTTAGATATTGGTTTGGAAATTTAAATTTTTTAAAAAGTAAGTATTATTATTTATTTATATGTTATTTATTGGTCTCCCAATAGGCCATTGACAATTGTCCTTCAGCCTATAAAATTTACAATGTTATTGGTAAATTACAATATTATTCTTATTAAATAGAAAAAGAAAATAATTATTTGGTTCTACAAAAAAAAAAAAAAAAAAAAAAAAAAAAAAAAGTAAGTATATTTTAAAAATATAATAATTAAATAAAAAGTTTATAGACCGCAAAAATATATTTTTGAAATGTTTTAGTCTATAACTAAAACATATTTAATGAAAAATAATGTTAGTAAGTTCTTTGACAAAATGTTGTAATCTCTATGGTTTACTTGGTAACAGGGGTTAAAAGTTCAATTTTTATTTTTGTTTTTTCGCCATATTGCATTTATTTTTTAACCAATCTAGTTGATATATGGCACACGAGTTTAGCTTTGCAGATTCTAAAATTTTAAAATATAAGTACTTTTTTAATACCGCCAGAGGGCACTGTACCTAAAACTAAAAATTTGTTTACGTCTTAACTTTTTATTTTGACAGATATCGCAAAGCTAAGGGCGTCATTTCATACACACAAAAATAAGATACTCTTTATTAAAGTCGATAAACCCCACCGTTTAGGCACCAATCGACATCAAAGTTTTCATCAATTTCAATCAAATTACCTACGTACGGTGTCATAGGGTGTCCAGTAACTCAAACAACAAACTTTACGGGGCGATTCTACAACGAAAATTAAAAAAAAAAAACTTAATATAAACATATGTCCAGAACATCTTAGTTTTTCAGCTAAGGTGTGTTCAATATTTGAAAAAAAACCTTTTTTATTCTCTCTGGCGATATTACAAAAAGTACTTTTATCTTAAAATTTTAGGACCTTCAAAGTTCGAATCGTGTGCTAAATGTCAACTTGATTGGTAAAAAAATGTAATATGGCAAAAAATCAAAAATAAAAATTGAACTTTTAACCCCTGTAACTTGGTAACCAGGTAGATTTTGACATTTTGTCAACGGACTTACTAACATTATTTTATATTGCAAAATGACCCCTTAAAATTTCTTAACGCATTTTTCGAACACCCCGTATAATATTCGGCTTATATAAAATTACAAAAGTTAAGTTTAAATTCATTAATTTTTGGTAACTGGTACCTTCCAAAGCCACTATAAGTTAGGCTTCTCTATCTCCCATCGCTTCTATCTATGTTGGGAGCATGCGCTGACAAATTTTTAGCATTTACGAAATAACGAAGGTTTGCCGCTTACAGGCCCTTATTTCATTATGGTATTAAAAAAAGGTGTAATCTACAAACTGATGAACTTACAGGTAGCTTATTTGACCAAAAATTGTTTATATAAGAGTTTTTAAATATAAAAGTTATCAATGGATTTTTAAAAAATAACCACTTTACCTACTTTCATATCCATGTGGAATTAAAAAAAAAAAAAACATTTATTAATAAACTTTCAACCATAATAAAACGATGTATTACTAATCAAAATAAAAGTCGAACTAAATGAAACCATAAACAGAAAACCATAACTTTGGATTGGCGGAGTTCTACAGCGGCCTACTTACATACGTATTTGTACGGCGGATTTGCTGTCAATCATTTCCGGCAGACAAACGCGTATGTGTAGTCGCGTGCTCGCCTAATATATTTTGCTCGGCATCTAAAGTGGCTACTCACATACGTATTTGTACGTCGGATTTGTCTGGCAGGCATGTCCGACGGACAAATCCGCATATGTGTAGTCGCGTGCTCGCCGGATATTTTCTGCTCGGCATCTAAAGTGGCTATTCACATACGTATTTGTACAGCATGCATGTCCGGCGGATACATGCACATATATATGTATAGTCAAGTGCTCGCTGGATATGTCACGCTCGATATCTGTCGTTTAAGACCACGATAATTCTCCGAGCAACATACGTTTATTTCACAACATTCCCAACCAATAACATTGAAATAATCGCATTGCGACTGAATGTCTTGCGAAGAAAGCCGACATGTCCCAAAACGGTTGGAGGGATTTAGAAAGTGACAAGTAAACTTCACATAAAAATAGAATTTTGTATTCATATTTACAAGAATAAAATAGGTCATTTGCCTTTGTTTATTTTTAAAACTCAAAAATACATTTTTATTTTTGTTTTAATAAGTGGTACTTACAGAGGCGCGGTTAGGGGAGAAAAGGGGTTGGAGATAGGGATAGGGGGAGCCCGGTGTTATTTATATAGATATTTATTGTGGGAACCCATGCAAAACCGGATATATTCTATCAAAGGAAAAAATGCGCAAAAAGCGAAAAGCAATACTTTTTTAATTTTAAATTTTTGCCTAAAAATTCTTTTAGTAGTGAACTAATATGACTTTTTATTGGAAGTAAAACTTATAGATTAAATTGTTACAAAAAATGAAATGTGTTTGAAGGCTGGTTACTTTAGTTACCATCATTGCTGCTTTAGTCTTTTCAATATATACTAACCACAACTAACTCTACAATAAATTTTTAATTTATTTCTTATCTTTGTCTGGCTCATACTGCAACAAAAACTTTCAGTTAAAAAAAATGTTTAATGTAACAGTGCGTCTTAAATTTAATGTATTTTACACTTACCAGGTAGACAAATGGAAGTTTGCACAAATCCGGTAGCAAATGCTCCGATTTTATTAGCGGTCGCAGATAGGCTGACACCTTAAATTCGATACATTATGTCCAGATGTTGCAATTTTTATGGTTGTATTAATTTATTGGTGTTTAACTCAGCAAAAACTGTTGTTACCAATATACAGGGTGATCAAACTTAAGTCGGCACTATTGCTAACTTCTTTATTATTGAAAATACGAATAAGGGTAAATTCGTAAAGTTGTGATATTTATTCCACTGATTAACAAGCTGTCAACAGAAAAACAACTGAACATCGAATGTTTGATTTATTGCAAAAAATGTAATTTTGTTTAAAGGGAAAACACTGTATATTACATAACCTTTTAAAAGATCTATTAAAGAGCCTAAAAAACCCATATGTGATATATTTAATTTTTAATAGTTTCGGATACGGGGCCATCTTCATAAATTTAATAGTAAACTGGCATTTTTAAAATAAAACATTCCGTATATTGCATCACCATTAAATAGATATTAAAAAGGGCTTTAAAAAAATACCATATTTATCTCTTATAGTTTTAAAAATATGGCCATCGAAATCTAAAAATGTTGAATTTAGGTTAGGTTTAGGCAATAAGCACTGAGTATTGAGTTAAAGATAAAAAATAGACACTATACCTTGTAAAGGGTGCGGCGACTCCTCCTCACTTATTGGGTTCTCTGGTAATCTCAGGGTTGCCTGGGCGAACGAACGCACCAGGCACGGGCCGGATAAAGCGCCGCTACGTGCTTTGAACCTAAATTGGTCCCTCAAACTTTTACTGGTTTCTCCCCTTCTCCCTTGGCCATGCCAGAGTCGCGCTTTCGCCCGATCGCGCTCTTTTCGTCGTGTCTCTAGATCCCGATTCATGTTTTCGGCGATCTCTGTTGTCAATGTGAACTCGGTTATATAACTGTCCTCAAAGTCTGTAATAGAATACTCGGGGAGGTTGGGACCGGGTTGATTTCTACGGTCTCCCTAACCAACTTGGTGGGGCCCTCGAAAAATATGCCGTCACTTGCCATGACCTTGGAAGGTGGGTGGTGGTTAAGGGGGTCCTCCCCATCAACCCTGCACTCACCCTCCGCTTGGCAAGTGGCAGCATAACCTTCTATGCCGCCCCCAAGTTTGGTTTTTCCATCCATGCGGTTTGTCCCGAATGACGTGGCGCGTCCTGAGGAGGGGTCTGGGCATTTTTGCCGCAACTTGCCAGACGTTTGGTAAGTGGGGATCGGTTTAGGACCTCATCTCCTACGTCCTGGCACCCACACAACTGTCGGCAAGTTACGGCATCCGGCGCAACCCCTCATCAAGGTCACCACAATCATTTGGTTGTTTGGTGTATTGATTCTCTTTCCCTTGTCCCCTTAGTTCCCTTAAATACTTTTCGGCACCTTCCCTAGTGAAATACAATGGGTTTCCATTTGAATCCATGGTGGGCAAGCCCCCACCCAAAACGCCTTCCTTCGGCGTTGTGCCCGGCGTCTTAGAGTATGGTGCTTGGCCACCATGGCGTTCTTTACGACGCTTTTATGTTTTATTTCTTTCCTCCCTGGCGTGACCTGTTTCTCCCCATTTGGGTTCTGTCGGCTGGGCGGCTCCCATTGGGAGCTACGGAGCCGACAGTGACCGGTTCCAGCTCTACAAGCCTCCACCTGTCGTTCTTAGGGTTGTTAGGATTCATTCTTGTTTTTGCTTTTTTTAAATAAAAGATACTTTTTTATTTTACGATTTTTTTTGTCTTTATTATTTTTTCAAAGAACACAATGACAATGGCTTTTACAATATTTACTTTTACAGTTAACAACTTTCGCCAAACTTATTATTCCCCCTTTTTTACAAACAAAAACAATTTAAAATTCTCACTCTCCTAAGAGACAACGGCGAGGTTCCTTGAACCTCAAACTATCTCCGATTAACGGATGTAACTTCTGTTACGGTTAAAACTTAAAGTTTTACTTTTTCTTAAAAAAAGAAATTAAAAAAGAACTAAGTCAAAAGTAATTTAAATCAAAAGAAAGAATAATTATTATTTAATGAATTGAAATTTAATTAAAACAAAACAACTGAATTCAGAAAAAACTAAGAAAATGATTTACTTGAATTTTATTTTAATACTTCGAATTGTTCTCTTAAAAAGCGCACACCTTGGTGGTGACCCCGTATCGGCAGAAAGATGTGAATCTGACGCCGACCAAGCTGGAACTCAGTTGGATTCCAAAATAACCTACTATTTTTTAGATTTGGATGGCCCTATTTCCAAAACTATAAAAGATAAACACCTCAATTTTATTTTCTTCAAGCTTCTTAAAATATTTATTTAATGGTGATGCAATTCACAGGGTGTTATTTTTTTAAATGTTAGTTTACTATAAAGTTCTTGAGGATGGCCATACTTCCGAAACTATTAAAAATTGGATATATCCCTTGTGAACCTTTTATAAGGCACTTTCATAGATCTTTTAAATGGCAATTTAATATACAGGGTGTTTCATTAAAATAAAAAAACTAAATTTTTTCAATAAAATGGAAGCCCGATGTTTAATTCTTTTTCTGTTGGTAGCACGATAATAAGAGAAAAATTACTACAACTTTACTAATTTAACCGACTTCGTATCTCCAAAATTAAAGAAGTTGCAAGTGCCGACTTAAGTTTGATCAGCCTGTATTTAATAAGCAATGAGATTTTTTTACTTACTTGTAATGCACTTATAAAAAAAATGTATTTATACAGTGTGTCCAAGATAAGGATCCTAATCATGGGAGTCTCAGTACCTATTGGAGATACAGCTTAGGTTAAATTAAGAAAAGTTGTGTTTTTTAAAGCTTATTTACATGCCGTTAAGAAACTTGAAAAATTTTCATAGCCTGCTGAGATATTTGGCAAAAACGAAAATTTGACTATATCGATTTTATTTTTTCTTACTTATATAAAAAAAAAACTAATAACACTTTTTCATTGACACTTTTTAGCTACTACATGATGGTATTTTTTAGATTTTATACCCGACGTTTCGTTTTCAAGAAACCATCATCAACTTTATTTTTTTATATGGCTCGAAATAAAAGTACCATCTGTATCTGATCCCATTTTTTTATTACAAATTCAACGATGTATCACATGTCATATTTTAATTTTTTAGTTAAAAGAAAAATTGCATTTTTTCTATTTTTAGAGTTATTTTTAAGTAGGCCTTGCAAACAAATGCTTGGACGTTAATACCTGTTACCGTATCTGTAACATAATTTAATATCATTATTAAATAGTATTTGTCCTTAATACCCTGCCTGTCGAATTGTTGTTTTTAAAGCAATTGTTCTTATTGTTACTGTTGTCTCTATTATTGTTTATTGGTAAATAGCTAATATCTTATTGTATTATGACGGTCGAATATGCAGAATGACCATTATAGCCATGAAGATAAGTATGACATGCTAACATGCTACATTTTGTGCTGCAAAAATAAATGAAGGTATCATTTCTGCAGTTAATGAATGATGGTAAATACGTGGACCTGGTATTTGAGTTCCTAAAATTCCACACCCCATATTAAAACCCAAAACGTTCTTGATGTTTCGATATTTTTTTAACACGCGAATTTTCTTAAGCCTAATAATGCGTATTGCGTATAAAGACAACAGTAACAATAAGAACAATTGCTCTAAAAACAACAAATTAACAAACAGGGTAATAACGACAAATACTATTTTATAATGATAATTTATTATGTTGCAGATACGATAACAGGTATTAACGTCCAAGCATTTGTTTGCAAGGCCTACTTAAAAATAACTTTAAAAAATCGAAAAATGCAATTTTTCTTTTACCTAAAAATTAAAATATGACATGTAATACATCGTTAAATTTGTAATTAAAAATGGAATCAGATACAAGGTGTACTTTTTTCGAGCCATATAAAAAAATAAAGTTGATGATGGTTTCTTGAAAACGAAACGTCGGGTATAAAATCTAAAAATACCATCATGTAATAGCTAAAAAGTGCCAAAAAGAAGTGTTATTAGTTTTTTTATATTTCTTCAAATAAAGTCAGAAAAAATAAAAACGATATAGTCAAATTTTCGTTTTTGCCAATTATCTCAGCAGGCCATGAAAATTTTTCAAGTTTTTAGACGGCATGTAAATAAGGTATAAAAACACAACTTTTCCTAATTTAACCTAAGCTGTATCTCCAATAGGTACTGAGATTCCCATGTTTAAGATCCTTATCTGGGACACACTGTATTTAAAATAATTTAAATAGTAGTTGTCGTTAAAATCAACACATTTACACACACATTATTTACGAGTATTAACCCTTAACACTTTATTAAAGGCCTTTGCAAGAGAGATAATGAAAGTAAGGAATTTAAATGCATGCATATTTTTAATAATGACAATTTCATTAGTAATTGCTTATAATGAAGAACGAAGTGTATTGGATACGTTTAACCCCTTTTACGAAAAATTAAAATAACGGCATTTAAAAGCTTTCAAACATTGCAAGAAAGTCCGGAAAAAGAAAATTATTTAAAACTAAATAAGGTAAGTTTGGATTTTATTTTTAATTATTTTTTAAGTAGTAATATGCCGGGTGACCACATAATTACTATTAAAAATCTTATATTGAAAAGTATTGAATGTTTTAAAAATTGTGGTTTTATATATGAACGAAATGATTAATGGAAGTTCAGCTTTTATGTAGCACTTTTGGATTTAACCAAAAGTGCTCCCAAGTTTGCTTTTTTAAAAGAAACACCCTATATATTTTACCAAAAATTAATTCTACAGAAAAATATAATCTAATACACGTGCCATACGCTATACCTATCTTAATCAGTTTTAGAGAAAATGACGTTCGGAAATGTTATATGTGTTTATGTGGCATTTCCGGTCAAACCGGATATTACACGTAAAAGCTGAAGTATTAAAAATATGAATCTTATCCCACTATACATGCCACCAAAATTTTAAAATCGTATAGGACTTCTTAAGAATATAATAGGCTTGCTAATAATATCTTAGGTACCTGGTATTTTGGAATTTATAAAAAAAAATGTGCGGTGGGGGAGTCATGGTATTCGCTAATTATTTGTACAAAGATAAACTGCAATTTTCCTATGCCAAAAACAATTATAATGTAAAGCCAAAAGATACAGGGTGTCAATGTGAAAATTAAAAAAAAACTATTTCGATTATTCTTGATACGTTTTAAATATTGTAATAAAACTAGGTACTTGGGGATACAAGATATTCACATCAAACTTTAGTCTGATATGAATATCTTGTCTGTAATATAACAATAAACTGTATTATGTTGTCTTTACAAGAATGCTATACTGTATAAAAATTACTTTGAGTAACCATTTTTAAAATATTTGTTGTATAAATTGTTTGGTGTAAGCAAAAATACCTTTATTAGAGTTTTGTCTTGCCGGTGGCTTGGTGCACAGAGCATTGATCTGCCATCTGCCGGTTCGATTTCCAGCTGGGAAGACATCTTTAGGCAGGAGTCATTTAAAAATACCGTCCGTGGTGGAACTATTGCATTTTCTAAAAGGGTCTGTAAAATGCAAAAACTACTTAGACAATATTGACGTAACAGGGAAAAGATGGGTTATTAAAAAATAATAATAATAATAATAAGTTATACCTGAAGAAGCCTTATCGGTGGCGACGCCAGCTTTTTATTTAGGGGTGGCCATTTTTTTATTAAATGACATTTTTGAAGACCAAAAAAATAAAGGTCCTCATTTTTACACTTCTTAATATTCAAATCTAATCGTGTTTTGTGCCCCAGCACTTTGTAGTACCTATTTC